>CM068314.1:57476745-57709245 GCA_034766995.1 Acanthacorydalis orientalis
GAGAGTTCCAACCACCATTTTTTAAATGGAGGATTAGACTATGACATCGATAAATAAAAAAGTATTGAATTCAATAAGAACCAAAGCATTTTAAATTCTTTTATACAACGTAAGAGTATGTATATATATTTCACTTTCCTAAAAATTTCTCTTTTAAAACCGATGAATTTCTCCAAAGCACTTTGAATTGCTATGTCATAATTATGTTTTTCTCGTTAGAAGCAGTTTTATTCTTTAAGTAATCAATTTATGATATCTTAAGTAAATAACAAGATAAAGAAAAATGTTTTATATCGAAACTGGTAGTGTTTCTGGAGAGCTATTTATGAGATATTTGACCATTAATGTTAGAGAGATCTATTAAGATATTAATGCGTCTGTTTATTAGTAAAAGTTGTCTCGTATACTTTTTTATAAATAAGTTTTACAAAATATTTGTCTGCATAAATCGCTTATTCCTAAAATGACAAAGATATATTAAATCAAGTTTATATATTATACATGCATACATATATATATATATATATATATATATATATATATATATATAAATAGAAGACATAGATGATAACAGTCAAAAAATTATCCTAAACATAAAACAAGCAAAAACAAAACGTTGTCCAATGCGTTTGTTTGCCAGAAAAAATTGAAATAAAAGGAAAAGAAATAGAAGAAGTTAAGACGTACGAGTATGTCTATCTAGGCCAGCGTATAAACATAGATGGATTATTCATTGAAGAAGTAAAAAGGAGGATAAAAATGGGATGAAGCTGATTTGGACGAAACGCCTCCATGTTTAAATCAACAATCCTACTCTGTTTGAAGAAAAAAGTATTTGATCAATATATACTACTAATCCTTATCTACGGCAAAGAAACATGAGAATTTAACGCCAAAATTATTCAAGAATCCAAACAACACAGAGAAGTATCGGAAGATGGATGCTAGGAATATCAAGAAGAGTAGGACAAGAATATAATGAACACGAAAACAGACAAAAGTCACAGATGTAATAAGAAGAGTAAAGAGTCTGAAATGGAAATGGACGGGGAATGTTGCAAGAAAAAAGACAACAGATGGACAACAGAAATTATTAACTGGGAACCAAGGAATATCAAAAGACCAAGAAAGAGACAAATGAATAGAGTGGGGATAAGAAAATTTAAAAAATTATTAAAAATCTGTGAAAAAGAGATGCATTCTGTCATACAAAATTAAAAATCATGGAAGAGGAATTTTACAGCAGTGGATTGACAGAGGTTGTTGTTGTTCTTGATGATGATGTGATATATATATATATATATATATATATATATATATATATATATGTATATATATACATATACATATATATATATATATATATATATATATATATATACATATAAGGCATAAAAGAGTCTTATATTAAAATTGTAAGTAATATCTATAAACATGCAACCACATTAATTAAGTTACATGAAAAAAAATAAAAATTAGAAAACGTGTAATACAGGGAGATTCAATTTTTTCAAAATTTCACAGCAGCCTTAGTAAGTGTTCAAATCGTTTAACTGAGAATATAAGGGAATACAAATAAAACAAGGTAAGCAAAATCACTTTAATTTTCCTGATCATATATATTAAGTCTACAAATTAATTTGATGCATTTTTTATAGAAAATTAATGCTACGGAAAAATGGAATAGATCTCAATTGTCAAAATATCCCTCAGTACTTTATATAACTATGCTTCATTTGTCAGGTTACTGGCGAATCCCTTGTCGAAAAAAAAATACAGGTTTTGAATCGATCAATCCGTAATAAATTTTCTCACCTCTTCTATTATTTATTATTATTTATATTTTTAACATTTTAATTCATCACAACACCTTCCTCGAAATCTGAAAAAAATATTCTGGCGTTTTCGGTACAATTTCTTTCATCTAGAATGCAAAAAGTATGCATGTCTTTTAGAACAATTTGAGTTGAGTTTAACACTTTAAAATCCTAACACAAAGAAACAATATTTTAATTTAAAACAGAGTTATGGTTGATTCAATTTAAGGACACAGAATTATTTTTGGTGCGTAACAGTTACTTTTGCAAATACTCCGGAAGGACTGGAGAAGAAAATTGAAGAATTATTCAACTCCAGTCGGAAAATAGAAGTCAACATGAATGCCAGCAAAACGATATTAGTGCGTTTGTTTTTCCAAAGAAAATCGAATAAAATGGAACAGAAGTAGAATAAGTCACGAGAAATATTTATTTGAACCAACTTATTAATATGGCTGGATCATTAGAGGACGAAATTTATAGAAGAATAAAAATTTTATGTAATTCATTTAGACCAATTTCAATACATAAATCGAACAGTTGACTCCATTTGAAGAGAAAACTATTCGAGCAGTGTATTTTACCTGTATTTACCTACGAAAGTGAAATATGGGTTTGTAATGATAAAATAATGCAACGCCTAAATACAATGCAGGGAAATATGAAAATATGTATGTTGAGAATAATAAGAACAGATAAGAAAATAATAGAATGGATACGAAAACAGACTAAATTTACAAACATAATAAGAACAGTGAAGATTGCATATATTGTAAGAAGGAAAGACAATCGTTGGACAAGATAAATTAATAATCGAGAATCAAGAAATTTCAAAAGAACCAGGAAGAAACCAATGAACATATGGGATAAGTACGTAAGAAAATTTATTGTAATTTTATAGTAAAGAGGGGCATTGAATCTTTTGAACTGAAATCTTTTAAAATTTATAAAAGAGCCCTTCATCCGGTCGTAGATCGAAAGAGGCTGATGATAATGCTAGTTACGTATGTATATATATATATATATACACAATACGTGTATATAAACACACACGTATATATATATATATATATATATATATATATATATATATATATATATATATATATATATATAATCAACTATCGACTATGTTAAATAGTCGATAGTTGATTTCATGTATTCAGCAACATTATTTTTTATTGGATTATTGGTTATCTTTTTTCTTTTCATTTCCTTATTTATACTAAATTGACAGAATTTTTAATAAGGCTTAGTTTTATTAAAAGAAGAGTAACCAATTTACATATCCCTTTGAGCATTATGATTAGTTCCATTTCATATATATTGGTGTGTGAAAAAGTTATAATATTTTTTTGAAAAATTTTTATTTTATTTTTATAAGGTTGAAAATAAAATGCAATTTTCAAAGTAATTATCGTATCTCTTCGGCAATTTTTTAATTTTTCGTTTAAAAAAAAACAGTTTGTACATAAATTTACAAACATAATAAGAACAGTGAAGATTTTGAGATGAAATCGTTTATCTATTTTTGTATCTCAGTCCCTTCTCGAAAGCGGTGTCCATGTAAAGTACTCTGCATCTATCAAAATAACTGATAATTCCAAGACTTCAAGTCAGACGAACACATCACCTGTTTCTTACTATCATAACCTCCCACCCCAAGTTAAAAATGGTTTGATGAGTTCAGCGTTGTTGTGCATTAAATCATCCTTTCGGCTTTATTGTCCAGTAAATTGTCTTTTCTATATCATTTTATCGGTTAAATAATTCAATGATCAGTAATCGTTGGTAAGTAGCGAATCAGTAACTATTTTTCTCGACTAGAGGATCTTTTAAATCTGTATATATCTTATGTCCCACCAGATATATAAAAAGAAATTTTTTGCATAGATGGTCGTTTTTGCCTTTGATGTTGTTGGCTGGCCGGAAACTACTCATTAGTAAGTACGTGAGGGATTGCATCGCTAGTAAAAAAATTCTCAAAAAATTCTCCTTATATTAGCAAAAACCTGGCGAGCAACAAGATATATGTGTTGAGTTAACGAGAAAGAGTCTTTTCGACAAGTTCGTATGATACCTATGTTCCAAGTTTCTGAATTACCCATCTAATAGAAAGTTTTATAAACTGTTGTTTGATCAACTCTCAGAGTTGTTAAATGAGTTTTCCTTGGGTCTGTGACGTATTTTAAGCAATAAATTTTGAAAATCATTGGCTTTCAATATTTACAGTATTCTAGAGCAGCATTTTTCTACTTTTTCGCCGTGTGGCCTAATCATATGTTTGTATGTAATGGTTCCGTGACCCAAATGTTTATAATATAAAATTTTTAAAAACCTGGTACACTGAACTCACTGTATATTATATAAATAAATAAAATTATCCATATTTGATAATAGTTTTTACATATGAAATGTAACACAATACATTTCAAAAAAGAGCGGTTCAAATTAATTTCTATTTATAATAAATACTTCAATTTCAATTTGTATTATTAAAATTGAATTATGACAAAACTGTAAAAGTAACAGTTTTTTTAAAAAAAACACGCTGTTTAAAAATTATAAAAATCATTAAAATGGTTTGAATTATATTTATTAAAAACTCTTACATTAATTATGAATACAATAACAAAAAGTGCTATTTAATGGCTTATTGTTGTTGTTTACTTTTGCTACTGGTTCGCTTGATATACTAAACATTTCTGCATTTTTCTTATCCTAACTAGTTTCTTAACATTTTTTTTTCTTTTATTCCAAAAAAATGAGATCATAATATTCAATACTTAACAGATGCATTTACTGTTCTTATTTCTTAGAGAATATTTCAATAACACAAGTATTTCTGCGCAAAGTAGCAGTTATTTCGCGACTCATTAAAATTTTATCGCGACCTAATATTGTGTCGCGAACTATAGGTTGATAAACGCTGTTCTAGGGTATGATCGGTCGCTGGCATCAAAGTAACCGACTTTAAATGACGGAAACAATTTTTGTAAGAATTGTGTGACAAAGCACTTTTATTAAGAACAAAACCGACTGATAAACATGCGTTAGCGTGGTTTTTTTCTTCATCAACATACCGAATGCAGTGTAGAATATAAAGCTTTTCGTCGGTTATCGTATTTACTACTGTTTTATAAAGGTATATCTATTAATAAATTATAACATATGACGTATCATAAACTTCGATGTCAACCCCACAAAAGCGAAAAAAGAGCGACATTTATTCGAATGGTGTGAAAATACTAAAACTTTTGCACACAACTACGAGGTCAGACAATTAAGTAATGCGACAAAATTCAAAAATCGAGTATATTTAAAAATTAAGGTACATCGCTGCGATCCCCTTCAAAGTAGTCCCCTCCCGCATCTATACACTTATTCCAGCGAGTTTTCCAGTTTTCGTAACAATTCTGGAACACTTCTTGTGGGACCTCTCCGAGTACCCTCGTCACAGATTCTTGGATATCTTCAACGGAGTCAAAATGTCGACCTTTGACGAATTTTTTCATATGGGGGAATAGGAAAAAGTCGCAGGGTGACATGTCCGGTGAATAGGGCGGTTGTGGTAACGTTGGGATGCCTTTAGACGCCAAAAACTGAGAGACACTGAACGCACTGTGACAGGGAGCATTGTCGTGATGCAGAACCCAAGTCTTCGCGATCTCTGGACGCACTCTGAGCACCCTTTTTCGTAATTTTTCGAGCACATTGCGGTAGAATACGGTAGAATATGTTACTTGATTTACGGTTTGTCCAGGTGGTACGAACTTTTTGTGAACCACCCCTTTGCTGTCGAAGAAGCAAATCAACATGGTTTTCACTTTGGACTTGCTCATTCTCGCCTTCTTTGGCCTTGGTGCTCCAGGGGACAGCCACTGTTGGCTTTGTCGTTTAGTTTCGGGGTCATATTGAAAGAACCAACTTTCATCACCAGTAATAACTCGATCGAGAAGAGTAGGATCGCTTTCAAACTGCTCGAGACAATCTTGAGCGATGTTCATTCGGTGGGCTTTCGTGACATGCACTACTCGCGCGTTGTTACAAAACACTAAACAGCTGGCGAAGAAATGATCGTACGAGGGTGGTCAAGGTCTCAATCGAGAGAGTAGGGATCTGCTATTACGGTGGCGGAGTTACAGGTTCGCAGTGTTACCACAGGCCGAGAAAAAAAAATCGGTCGCATTACTTAATTGTCTGACCTCGTAATAATATACAATTTTTACTTTTCTTAAAAATATAAATATGTGGATTATAATACGTAAAAATTAACAACACCGCTGCTGTTCAATAATCGTGAATTCTTTTTTGGTGAGAATCTACTTTGGCACTCTGCCGATAATATGTAATTATTTTGATTAATTTGCTAAATGCAGTATTAAATATTATTTCTGAACTGATTGTCAATGCACCACATTTTTAAAAATACACTTATACTAATATTGATCAACAATAATATTTTATTTACAGATTAAAATAAAAGAAACTTAACTAAAAATAATTTTTGACTTGGAAAACCGACGTAAGCAATAGTTTCCAAAAAATAGAAAATAAAATGTTGAAAATATGGAAATATATTTATAATATTGTTCCTACATTTGAGACTTATAATACATCCATACATATATATGTATATATATATATACATATATGAGTATTTCAATAATTCTGTGAATAAATTATTAGTAATTGATCTATAAATAACTCATATTCATGAATGATAATATATCCCATGTTAACAAGTATTGAAATTTATATCTTACATTCTATGAGCAATGAACATTATCAACCGCTGAATAAAGTGTGTTAACCGTTTGAAAACATTAAATATTTTAAGCTTATATTACATATATGTTATATAATATGTTAGATATTTCTGGGCTTAAATAAGAGAACAACATTTTTTGGATTGATGTCCATTTTTTTCTCAACATAATTTTTATTTAGCTCAGTACACTTTTCTCAACGATATTTTAAAGTGGTTATGCGAGACTGATAAACCGATTTGTCAAGGTTCCAAAATAACAATTTACAGTTTTGATAACTTCATTGTCGTTCCCAAATCTTTATTCACCGAACCATTTTTGAGGTTAGGAAAGAGATAGAAGTAGCTTCAGGCTAAATTTGGCGAGTATGTTGGATGGGCAAGTAATTCGAACTTTAATATATTGATTTTAGCCATCGGAATAACTGATGGGCTGGGCGTTGTCATGATCAAATAGCACTTTCTTTTTCACGAAATGTGGCCGTTTTTTCTTGATGTCATCGTTTAATGCTGCAATTAGTTCGCATAACACTGGCTATTAATTGTGTTTCCCTTTCCAAGTTAGTCAATGAAGAGTATTCCATTTGCCTTCTTTGAAGTTGGTTCGTCTTTCGCGGTCCATTGTTTTGACTGTTGCTTAGTCTCGGGAGTGGTGGACTCAAGTCTCATTAACGGTTATGTATCGACGCAAAACTTTGCTTGAATTGCGCTTATGGCATCAAACATTCGGTTAAAATGTCCTTTTGATATTGTTTATAGTCAGGTGTGAGCAAACATGGCACCCATTTAACACACAGTTTTGTTATACCCAAATGTTTATGTAAAATATTGCGCACACGTTCCGTCGATATACTAAAAGACTTTGCTATCTCACTTACTTTTAATATAGGGTCTACGAAAACTTTTTGTGAATTTGTTCAATCATTTCTGGCATAGTCACTTCAATGAAACGTCCACTGGGTGATTCATCGTTAATGCTCGCGCGACACATTTTAAGTTCAGCAACTCATCTCTTAATGATTGTATGTGATGGAGAGGATTCCTCCAACGTTGAATACAGTTTCTTTTTTATATCGATTGCGGTTAAACCTTTTAAACAAATTTTCACTTTTTAAGAACGATACTTAAGGCGTTAACTTAGGCGGACTATCAAACCAATACTAAATAACTTATTGACTTGAAGTTTCAAATATAAGCACATAAAGAATGAAATCGTACAACGACATCAAAATATTGAGTGTAGTGGCACCATATATCAGATCTGGAACTTTTCTTCCTACCCTCGTATATCGCATATTTCGACTGAAACATTATATATATATATATATATATATATATATATATATATATATATATATATATATATATAATGTTTCATTCGAACTGAAACGTTAAATTATATTCATAATCAAAGAAATGTAAATTTTGCTTAACATTTATATATCTTGCACTCAATTCCAGTTTATATGCTGCTACTACTAATTAAGATGTAAGAGATTATATATTACCTTTGTATTGCTGTTTGCGTGTTCCTGTACTTAACGTCTGTTTTTTATACGTTGACCTTAGAATCGCATTTGTGTACATAATTCCAATGTCGTTAAAGAACACATAATGACAAATGTTTGTCCATTACTGATTTCATACATATATATATATATATATATATATATATATATATATATATATATATATATGTAACTTATATTGGTTGAAGTCACCAATGACATAACGACTAGGCAAACCGCTACATTTGTTACCTTATATTTGTCAAATAAATTAACATTATGTGATCCTGTTTATTTTTCGAGTAAGCATTCATTGAATTTTTAAATTCATATAAATTTTTAAGTGTTGATGCATACCAAAAATTGTAGCAAATAATTAACTCCAATGTATGAATAGTGTTTCCCAGTAACGGAATTGTACATAGAGATTTATGAATTCCAAAAGAATGAGTAAAAATAATTTGTAGAATGACAATCTATGAAGAAAATAATAAACAATAATACTTAAATTACTACAAATTTTTTAATATACCATATTAAACTGTTCAGTCAGAAACACAACATAACAAATACAATTTTATAGAAATGATAATTATTTATAATTTTACATCATAAAGTATTAAAATGACAATTATAACACAGAAATATTTGGTGTAGAATTATTAATATTAGTTATTCTTTAACAGTTTATCTTTTCAATATTTAACCATCAAAGATAACTGCAGAAAGAGTGTTCATTTTTTTACGTTTCTTCAGATTTGTTCCTCTTCGCATATTTCATCTTTTTCGAAACATTTTTTTCATTTCTCTCAGCGTCCTTCCTTTTTTTGTTTCAGGTTTTCACCAATCGCACTTATCTTTTTTCAGTTCTTGTTCTTACTTAATCTTTGCTGTTTCCC
This sequence comes from Acanthacorydalis orientalis, assembly GCA_034766995.1. Taxonomy (NCBI): domain Eukaryota; kingdom Metazoa; phylum Arthropoda; class Insecta; order Megaloptera; family Corydalidae; genus Acanthacorydalis; species Acanthacorydalis orientalis. Next base: position 57,485,738 of record CM068314.1, read on the forward strand.
GCATAAGCTCTTGCTTTTGACAATGTGTCTGCTTATCGTTTCAAAATTTTGAATTTCTTTGCAGGAAAAAGACAATCCCTCTCTTCCTAAACTTATCGTTTGTAAAAGGATTCTTCGAGCATCGTTTTGTAGGATTTTTTACATTTCATCTTTGAATTCTTCAGGGTGCATCGAAAATCCTAATTTCGCCTTATCTATAATCCATTTTTTAGTATATCCTCTTCTTCTGGCAATAATACATTTTTCAGGACAATTTTGCGCTCTTCGAGCATGTTTCTCTTTAACTTACTAAATAATGTTCTCTTACGGACACCATACTTTTTATAAGCTCCACTGAAATTTTCAAGTCTGCTTCTAACGTCTGATATAGCATTTTGCATCTGTCTTGAGGTGTAACTAAACTGTTTCTAAATTTTGTCCTTTTCTTTCGACATCTGCAAGATAATTTTAATTCCATTTATATTAAAATTGAAATAATTTTTTTTTCAATAATAAGTCTTGTGAATAACAATGTTTGGTAGTTCAAAACTATAATACATTTTACGTATACATATTTTCGCGATTTTCTCACGTATCCTTAGGACAAAAAGATTCAGTCATTACTAAAGTATATCATTTGTTTTTATTATTTTTAGTGTAGTTTTCAAGTTATTTCCAGCAAAAATTAAAGTACGTTTAAAATTGTAGAGTCGATAATTCCATTACTGGATAATATAGGATCAAGTGACAGAATAAAGCCATTTCAACACTGAAAAATTACGTTTTATGGCTCCAGTGAAAGAATTTGTCATTATTTTTAGTATAGTGAGGTTATAATCTTAATGTAAGCATTGTTTAGGCGTATTCTGCTATATTAAATTAGTATTTAATGATAAAAAGTTAAAGGAGGCTTACTAATTAAAAAATTACAATGTTAACAGAATCATGTTCATGGTGTATACTTACTATTGACAACAAAATCCGAGCTCTCTTCTCGACAGTACTTATTTTCGCAAATTATGACAGCGCAACTTCAATTGCCAGGAATTTAATGCCATCTATATTAAATGAACTCACTTTTCGATCACCTTAAATATGTTATATTGCCTTTATGCATTTATAATTGCGACAAATATAACCCGTGTTCCGTCACTGGTGCCTATTCCGTTATATATTTATATATATATATATATATTTCTAATTTAAATATTCTGGACCATATAAAAACAAAGAAACAGTAAAATACACGATTTACAAACTAAATCAATGATTTTATGAATTGTTTTCAAATTCATCAACATGATGTTAATGAATTAAATCAAGTACTGTTAAATCTATCTAAAAGAGGTTTATCATTCTAATAAGCTTTAACAAAAAGTTATTAGTTTCATTTTTCTTTTTCATTAGCTGATCTACAATAAATGTATCCACAAAATAATTATCATACACATTTTGTGTTCGTCTTTGATGTATGTCTTTGGATAACACACTTTTACATCTATCACTTTTGTGATTCAGATTTTTTTTCGTTATGTTCAAAAATATGACTTTATATATCATCTAATATATTATAATTAATCTAGTAATGTATACATATATACGTGGTTTGGCAATTTAATTTCCTGATTATCATAGTGAAAACAAACACAATTTAAGTGAAATGAAAAATGTTTGATATTTATTCAATCCTCGTTTCATTTAGTACATTTATTACAACGTTCTAAAAGTTTTGAGAACAGTCTGGAATGATATACAAAGAAACTGATTTCAATTCGGCGATTACCATTTTCTTAATATTTTCTACGTCCTGAAATCGTTTCCATTTGAGAACAGATTTCACTTTATGAAACAGAAAAAAGTCTGTTCGTGTCAAGTCAGGAACCATCTTAGTTAATAATATTGGTACTAAGTCTACTGGTAATATATAAACCTTTTTTAATTTTAATGAAAAAAAAATTGAACATTATTAGAATTTGATTCCCGTTGTAATTTCAAACACGTCATAGTTAAATCTCTATAATCAACGTTACAACTATATTTATTTTTTTAAAAGTGATTAATATCTCCAGGCTACCACCTTCAAAAAAACATATACGAAGTTATAATCACATATTTTTGATAGCAAATGAGTCAATATTAGAGCGTGGGTCATACTGTTTCAGAACACATGAAATATTTTATTAACACGTTTAACTTAAAGACAACATAGTATTCAATGCATTTTGTGCTATTTTTTTAATTTTCCGAGTGTCGTAATAGAATTAATTGGTTTTATGGTCAATTGCGAAATTATTTCTAACTTAATTAACACTATATCCAATTTCAACTCTTCGCCCATCGTTTGATTGTAATGGTAAGTAGAGTCAAATTGTCAAAAAATAAGGTTCAAGGATAAAAACTGATTGTATCAAAATACGCCTACAATAACTTAATAAAATGCAGTCACAGAAGACAAATGAGAAATAAATATTGTGTTTTTAGAATACAATAAATTGGAAATATCAAATAGTAGCACAATTTTAACAAGCACCTCCTATTTAAAAATAAAATGATACAAAATATATAATTTTTTTAATTAATTTATAACGACGAAAAAAATATTTTATGAATGATTATTTTTTAATATAAAGAGGTATATACAAGGTCAGACAATTAAGTAATGCGACCGATTTTTTTTTCGGCCTGTGGTAACACTGCGAACCTGTAACTCCGCCACCGTAATAGCAGATCCCTACTCTCTCGATTGAGACCTTGACCACCCTCGTATGATCATTTCTTCGCCAGCTGTTTAGTGTTTTGTAACAACGCGCGAGTAGTGCATGTCACGAAAATGGAACAGAGAAATTTAGATAAGATTGTCTCGAGCAGGTTGAAAGTGATGCAACTCTTCTCGATCGAGTTATTACTGGTGATGAAAGTTGGTTCTTTCAATATGACCCCGAAACTAAACGACAAAGCCAACAGTGGCTGTCCCCTGGAGCACCAAGGCCAAAGAAGGCGAGAATGAGCAAGTCCACGCATGAGCAAATTCTGCATCACGACAATGCTCCCTGTCACAGTGCGTTCAGTGTCTCTCAGTTTTTGGCGTCTAAAAGCATCGCAATGTTACCACAACCGCCCTATTCACCGGACATGTCACCCTGCGACTTTTTCCTATTCCCCCATAAGAAAAAATTCGTCAAAGGTCGACATTTTGACTCCGTTGAAGATATCCAAGAATCTGTGACGAGGGTACTCGGAGAGGTCCCACAATAAGTGTTCCAGAATTGTTGCGAAAACTGGAAAACTCGATGGAATAAGTGTATAGATGCGGGAGGGTACTACTTTGAAGGGGATCGCAGCGATGTACCTTAATTTTTAAATATACTCGATTTTTGAATTTTGTCGCATTACTTAATTGTCTGACCTCGTATTGTATTGCAGAATAATAATAACTATTGTGCTAGTCGCGATATAAAATAATATTTTAGATTTTTATTGTTTCTATTGATTCTTATGCAAACTGCTTCCAGACGAAGAATGTATTATAATTAATAATAATACATGAAACGAAATATAAAATTGTATATACACCTAAAAATATTCCAGTACTGTATAGTAAAAGAAACAAATATGTTAACAAGTTTGTTCCTTCTGTTTTACTATTCAGAATGTGTATTTGTCAAACATCTCTATATTTCGAATAAGTGAACAGATATCGTCTGCAATCGTAAAATTTTAGTCAGGCAGCGATGTCTGTTGTATAACATCTAGATATGTTGTCATTTGGCTGCAAGTGTCTTTTACTGCAGTATCTATTATATCGTTACTATTGTAACTGAAGACGTTACGATAAACAGTATGTAATCTAAGTGTAAACAGCGACGTTAACTTCCATTCGGTCAACTTATTCTGTAGTCAACTGATTAGGTTCTTCGTGGAATTAACTTGATCGAATATGTGCTAAATAACTGTAAGCGTTTGTTTACTCATACCATTTAGTAAGATGGGTTTGTTATTGAAATGAATAAATAAAATATATAAGTGCAATAATACAAGAAAAATATCAGTTAGGACCAAGAAATTATCCAGAAAACACAAAGGTTTTGTTAACATTTCAGTAAAATCTATTTTTATCAGAGAACGTGAATAAACTTATTTAATACTTTTATTTTTGTGTTTTTTGTTTTCTCTTTAATATTTTAGTTAGTAGGAAGCTAATATATATATATATATATATATATATATATATATATATATATATATATATATATATATTATATATATATATATATATATATATATATATATACGAAAATAGAGTGATAATTACCCGTGTTTGACAAGAAATGACATCACTGGTACCAAACTACAATATCCTTTAACAACATTATCTTTCAGACTACTACTGTGAAAATTTGAGCACAATACGTTAATTAGCTTAGTTTCAACAGTCATTCAAAGTAAATAACAATTGTTTTTTTTAACTATGGAAAAAATTCCGTATCGGTCGGTGATTAGATTTGTTTTGGATAGAAAAACTTGTAGAGCAATTAAAGGAAAGTTACAAGTTGTCCACGTGGACTCAGCACCTTCGATGACAATCGTCAGATATTGGTTCAATAAATTTAAACGTGGTCGTACAGGCGTTTGTGATGAAGAACGTCCAGATCGTCCAATTGAAGTGACTACTGAAGAGATGATTGTAAAAATTCATGATATTGTTTTAATTGATCATAGAATCAATGTGCATGAGATAGTTGAGATAATAGGTATCTCAGAGAAAGTATACAGAATATCTTATACCAATAGTTGTATATAAAAAAGCTATCTGCCGGGTGGATGACGCTTTTGCATACAATCGACCATAAACGCATTCGACTGAACATTTAAAAGGAGTATTCAACGATGTTTAAACGTAATTGAAATGATTTTTTGCTTCGATACATAACCTTGATGAAACATGGATCAATCACCATACACCAAGAGCAGTCAAAACAATGGATTTCTCCTGGTGAACGTACACCAAAAAGGGAAAAACTCATTGCATCAGCTGGAAAGGTTATGATGACAACTTTTTGGGATGCGCATAAAATATTGCTATTCGACTATTTTGAAAAAGAGAAGACAATAACAGGAACCTACTATGCATCATCATTAAACCAAATGAATGATGGAATCAAGAAAAAACGTCCTCATTTGGCAAAGAAAAAAGTGCTGTCCCATCAAGATAATACATCGGCACACAAATCAACTATTACGATAGAAAAAAATGCATGCATTGCATTATGAATTGCTTCCACATCTATCATATTCTGCAGATTTCGCACCGTGTGATTTTTTCCTGTTTTAAAACTTGAATAAATGGCTCGGAAGTAAAAGATTTGCATCAAATTTGAAAGTCATTGCTGCTGTAAAGACCTATTTTTGGGAGTTTAACAAACGGTAGTATTCAGAAAGGATAGAAAATTGGAAATGCATTGAACATTTGCATCACACTAAAAATAGGTCTTTAAAAAATAAAAAAGAATTTGCTCAAAAAAATTGTGTTTTCTTGTCAAACCCCGTTTGACAAGAAAATATTATTAAAAAATATAGGTTATCTTATACACCCAATATAAAAACTGAAACTTTAAGATAACACGAAGAATTATTATGTTTATTTAGAAATTATTTTTTGTTTGAAAAAAATAAGTTAAATTTGGTGTATAACAAAAATTCATTAAGCAATTTTTTTAAATAAAAAAATTTAAAAATAAAATATATTTTACTTCCTAATTTTATTCGTCACCGAGTTTAATATTCCATAAAGCAAATCCTGAGGTTCATTGTTTAAACAACTTCTATGTGCGTATGGAGGAGGCGAGGTCGAATGTCAAACTGTGGAGGCTGGCGTTCTACAAGGTAGTGTGGTGGCTCGGGTTCTATTCAACCTGTATGTCAATGACATACCGAGCGGGCAGACCACTGCACTATACGAGGACGACACCGCCATCGTCGCCCAATCGTGGAAGGTAAGTGTGTTCCACATACGTCTACAGCGTCATCTCGATGATCTCGTCAAATATTACGGTATTTGGCGATTGAGAGTTAACGTTGGGACGTGCGAGGCACTTCTATTTATCAAGAAGAGAAACATTGATCCTCCCAACCTGCACTTCAACGACACGACCTACGATTGTGTAACCGAGGCCAAGTACCTCGGCGTTACGATCGATAACGGATTGACGTTTAAACGCCACGCCGACAACGTACTCGATAAGGCGAAAAAACAGCTAAGCCCGAATATACCCACTACTCAACTACCGGTCGCAATTATTGCTGTATAGTAAGCTTTTGCTCTACACCAGCTTTATTCGACCGGTAATGACGTACGCGGCATCAACCTGGACTTACGCGCCCGGTTCCCTCAAATGATTGCAGGTACTGATGCTGGTAAGATACTGCGCATCATTACGGACGTATACTATTTTATTCGAAACGATACTTTGCATTATGATCTCCAGATCCCTAGACTCCACGAGTTTATGCGTTGTCAAGCTCGTGCTTTGTACGGCCGATCCATATCCATCCAGAACGCTCTGATTAATACCATCGGTGTTTACGACCCGTCTAACCCGTGTTATCGTTATAAGCGCTCGAAGCTACTGGCGTTGTGATAGGCAGAACTTCCTCTTGATTGATCGATCTCTGGAAACGACAATAGGCAATGGGTCGTAAGCAGCGGACTTCTCTCGCGTTCCGATCCCCCCCCCCTAAGATTGTCATTATATCAACTACTGCTCGAACTGTGCCTTTCGTTCTCCTCAATACTTGGGGATGAGGAACTCCACCAGCTCAAATTATAGGTCCCGTACATCGCACTTGAACCCGTACCGTGCTTCGCGATGGCACAACTGTTCTATGAGGTCATACAATTAAGTAATGCGACAAAATTCAAAAATCGAGTATATTTAAAAATTAAGGTACATCGCTGCGATCCCCTTCAAAGTAGTACCCTCCCGCATCTATACACTTATTCCAGCGAGTTTTCCAGTTTTCGTAACAATTCTGGAACACTTCTTGTGGGACCTCTCCGAGTACCCTCGTCACAGATGCTTATATATCTTCAACGGAGTCAAAATGTCGACCTTTGACGAATTTTTTCATATGGGGGAATAGGAAAAAGTCGCAGGGTGACATGTCCGGTGAATAGGGCGGTTGTGGTAACGTTGCGATGCCTTTAGACGCCAAAAACTGAGAGACACTGAACGCACTGTGACAGGGAGCATTGTCGTGATGCAGACCCCAAGTCTTCGCGATCTCTGGACGCACTCTGAGCACCCCTTTTCGTAATTTTTCGAGCACATTGCGGTAGAATTCGGTTGATTTTTTTTTACGGTTGATTTACGGTTGATACGGTGATTTACGGTTTGTCCAGGTGGTACGAACTCTTTGTGAACCACCCCTTTGCTGTCGAAGAAGCAAATCAACATGGTTTTCACTTTGGACTTGCTCATTCTCGCCTTCTTTGGCCTTGGTGCTCCAGGGGACAGCCACTGTTGGCTTTGTCGTTTAGTTTCGGGGTCATATTGAAAGAACCAACTTTCATCACCAGTAATAACTCGATCGAGAAGAGTAGGATCACTTTCAACCTGCTCGAGACAATCTTGAGCGATGTTCATTCGGTGGGTTTCGTGACATGCACTACTCGCGCGTTGTTACAAAACAGTGAACAGCTGGCGAAGAAATGATCGTACGAGGGTGGTCAAGGTCTCAATCGAGAGAGTAGGGATCTGCAATTACGGTGGCAGAGTTACAGGTTCGCAGTGTTACCACAGGCCGAGAAAAAAAATCGGTCGCATTACTTAATTGTCTGACCTCGTATGATGTTTAAATTCTCGTCGTACGGGTCACGATCCAAATCTATTGAATCAGCTTCATTTTCATCGTCATCAGTCTCCCATAATAGATCATCTTCCTTATTCATCCATAACGCTAGAAATCCCGCAATTTTTGAATGATTTTACTATACTTTCTACCTTTATTTTATCCCACACTTTGATTAATAATGATACATTACATCAAACGATGGCGTCCGCATGGCCCCACTACGTGTAAATGTTTTTTCGCCTCCCATCATCCAATTGTTTCATTCTTCACGCAAATGCTCTTTAAGTGATTTGTTCAAGCAGACATCTAAGGGTTTCAATAGCGAATTTAACCCTCCTGGTATAACAGCAATTTAAGTATGACTTCTTTCTAAATGAGTTTTAATATTTTCGGTTAAATGACTGTGAAACATATGTCAATACACAATATGTCAACACAAGGTGATTCGAATTTAATTTTGAAATTTTAAATCGAAAAATATAATTCCCCTAATTTCGACTTTGGGCATGAAATTTTATTATAACATGTAAAATAGGTGTTCAATTTAGGATAATCTTATACAACCGATATATGATAAATGTATAAATTCTATCTTAAAATTTCAACCCCGTCTTATAGGTAGATCGCCTTATACGCTGCGATATACGGTATATACATATATATATATATATATATATATATATATATATATATATATATATATATATTTATATATATATGACATTGAATGTATGCGAACGTCAGAAACTAGATAATTCTCGTATTATATATTAATTTATTATACATAGAGACAGGGGAAAGAAGAGGGAGAGAGAAATTCAATTATTTATTGTGATGTCGAAGTATATTTTACAATATATCAAATTTCATTTGTACGTATATTACATATATATATATATATATATATATATATATATATATATATATATATATATATATACATACATTTTAAAATTAGCATGGATAATTTACCAGATAATTGAATGATCTATTTTTCATTAGACTCTCATATTTATTTCCATTTCAATCAGTATTGTTTAAAATAATTGGTATTTGTTAATATTAACGTCATATAATTTTGTTACATTTTGTTACTCATGTTGAAATTAACATTTTAAACACTGACTTTATAATTTGTTTTTTGTCAATTTAACTTTAATAATAATTTATTTATATATGGATTTTGTCCCAAATTGTATAATAAATGTTAAACTAAATAATTAGATTTTCTTAAAACAAAAGTAAATATATATACATATATATATACATATGTATATATATAGAGAGAGAGAGAGAGGGGTGGACAGATTCTAAGACGTTTATAGCTATTAAAGTCAATACGCATTATATGGTACATAATTAAATAATTTATTTAACTGTTCATAATAAATATTAGGTTGGTGTAAAAATAATTGCAGTTTTTACGTATCGAATATAAAGACGCATATATCAGTTAGAAATTATATTTATTAATCAAAATAAAGACCATTGACATGTATACATTTCTCCCAACGGCAACCAAATTTATTTATTCCTATAAGATAGATTTCTGGAGTCGTTCAATGGAGTCAGCGAATTTATCGAAAGCGCTTTGATCTGATGCTTGATCATTGAAAACCTTTTCTCGTAGGAAATTACTCAAATGTTTAAAAAAAATGATAATCTGTCGGAGAGATGTCTGAAGAATAAGATGTGTGAGGTAAGATTTCATAACCCAATTCATTCAATTTTTTTAAAGTCATTTGTGAGACGTGTAGTTGTGCGTTGTCATGAAGAAGAATCGGTCTTCTTTGATTGACTAATGCTGGTCGTAAACAATGCAACTTCTTATTATTTTTTTTCAGTTTCCTAACAATATTAAATATTAAATTCTGAAAAAAATGTGCAATTTTTAGCGTAAAAAAAATTCGGCAGAGAAACATAAATAATATATAAAAAAATATTTGGATTTTCATGGAAATACCACTGTTGATATTCCGACAGTTCAAAAATTGTTTGCAATGTTCTGCATCAGAGATTTTGTTTAAAAAATGATGTCCCACAATTTAAAAAAATTATCAAGATTGACGATAATAAAATCGGGACATTAACGCAAAATGATCAATATCTCACTACTAGTGTTCGGGATTCATTTGTTTGATTTCTAAGTCCAACTTTTCTTTTTCTTTGGTCATTAGTTAATTTCTATTTCGCGCTATTCTCAATTTCATACTCGAGTTTTTTTTCTCTTTCTTGACACCTCCATGCGAGATTAACATACTCGTTTTCTCCATTGTGTACTCACTTCGCTGAATCGATGTGCATGGGAGTGCGAGGGAGAAAACCAGTCATTATTACACAACCGTATATTCTCTCACTCGCGAGACGTTGCAATCCATTTTGGGTTTGATGGTTGGTTTGTAGTGGTTCGAAAACAGATAACTATGTGTGCTTCGAATGACAGCGCCAACAAAAAACTGTAAACAAAAACGAAATTAATTGCACCACGTGGAAAGAAAGAGGACGAGACCAAGGGCTGGTCACACGCCGTGCATCGGCACCACGACAACTTACACAGAGTCGGCATCAGAGTGCAGTATGAGACACATCTCTAAGAAATTCTCCGTTCAGCATAATTTCTTTGTATCCATGCTTGTGAACAATTCAGTATGTATTGTTCACATCGATTATTTGTGAATATTATTGTATAAAATTTAAATATGTAAAAACTGGCAAAACGTACAACGGTACGAAATAATATTTTTTGTAAATTGTATACTTCAATTATATTCTTCCTTTCAAATTATGTAAATAATGGTATAGTTTCAAATTAAATTAGTTCGGAAATAACTTATATATTGCCCGTCAAAATTGACGAAAAATAGAAAAAAACAGAAAAAAATTATTAGTTTTTACAACATAATATAATTAAATATAAAAAAATACCTTAGGACAAAAATTAATTAATTAAATTTGAAACCTATTCATTATGAAAATTTCCGTATACACCACATTCGCTAGACGATGACAGAAGGCCCCATTACTTTCAAAGTGTCGAGAAATGTGGTTTCCTATTATTAAGACTAGGTAGATTTCCGGAAATCTTTCAATAACATAGACTAATTGTGGGTTTTGAGAAACTTGATACTTATAACGATATCTGATTATCACTTTATTATGTTAAGAAATAGTTTTGATATATTTTATCTGCAATTGTGATTTACTCATGAAAATCATTTAAAACGATTCAAATTTGCAGAAGTTAATATTCGCCAATGCAAAATTATGGATTGTTTAAAACTTTCCTTGTATTATTATTAGGTGTATTTAAAAGTTTTTCTTTTTTTAGTGCTCGGACACAATTATTTAAAATTTAAACAAATATCTGTGTTTTTACGTCTTTGAAAGGTTGTCATAGAAGTATGTGAAACGTCATATGTCACGATTTAATAATAAATTTAATTTCACAAAATAGCAGTGAAATCAATGAGCGTCGAAAAGTTGTTTATTTATATTATATTTGGATCGAGTTTCAACAAGGGAAAAAATGGAAGGTAATTGTGTTATATGCTACAATAATTACAAACATTTGTTTCGATTTTTAAATCACTGATTTCGATTTTAATGACCGATCACGCTCTGGAAACCCGTGAAAATTGAAGACTGATGATAAAAATATATTATAACAACTGGGAGATAATTGTGTAATAGTTTTGAGATGGAAAAAATCAGAAACTCGGAAAGTATGAGTAAGTAGCACATAAATTCTTCAAAAACAACATACTCTCCGGTTCAACATTAATATCGTTGTTTATCATGCATCATAAAGAGGATTTCTTGAAAAAAAAATATCACCAGAGAGGAAAAATTAATTACACTGTGCGACAAAAAATGTTTAAGTTTTTTTTTATTTTCGGTTTCTACTAGTCAAAATAATTGTATCAATGGCAAATTTGTTGTAGTTACTGGCCTATCATACATTTTTTTTAAACCTACGTTTTTTGTATAACTTACAATGTTGTAAGTTAGACTTTTTGTGAGAATCTAAATTGTGTATTTGTTTTTTTTTGGCAACATAGAAATATTGAAACGACTGAATAAAACAGTTTCATGAATCGGCCGCTAGAGGCGTTTTGATCTTATTTGTTTTGGAGCACTTTGCTTTAATTTCCTTATTACAATTGACGCAGGCAGTAGTTTGTAATTATCAAACAAATTAAAAGAAGGACTACGCGTACTAAATTTAATTGTTTTGTTCACCAGATTGTTTTTGTTACATTTGCGATTATTATATCGGACCAAATCTATACCAATTATGAAGACGTCAAAGTTTTCTATTACCTATAAAAAGTATTTTGGTATCGAAATATCAAATCAAGACAAAAAATGAGTACCGCATGTCATTTGCAGACCTTGTCGATCAACTTTAGAGGGTTGGATACGAGGAGAAAAACGTTAACTCTAATTTGGTAATCAAAGAATTTGTCGAGAAACACAAAACCACATGAACGATTGTTTTTTTTGTATGGTAGGTCTCTCACATTTTTTTTTAAAAAATACAAAGAACTGTTCTTATGTCCATTACCCGGACATTCCTTCTTTCCGAGCTACGGTTACACACTCTGAAACAGTACCAGTGCCAGTGCACTTGCCTTGGTCGGCTGAAACAAGTGAAAGTGATTTTCATAGTTCTCCAGAGAAGCCGATCTCACAAGAAAAAAATAAAAAAAATCCACACTTCTCGAATCAGTAAGAACTGAACGATTTAATTCGAGATTTAGGACTTACGAAGTTCGACGTACAAATTTTAACATCAAGGTTAAATTTTAACATCAAGGTTAAATTTTAACATCAAGGTTAATTTTAACATCAAGGTTAAGGCAATAGAATCTTCTCAACAATTGCTGCAAAATTAAAGTTACACGTTCGTCATTCCCATTTGGACTTGTTCAGCGATAGCATGGGAAATGTTAGTGAAAACCACGGAGATAGGTTCCACTATGACATATCTATTATAGAAAGATGGCATCAGAAATCATAGGACTGTTCTATGAAGGGCGACTACGTGTGGAACTTTCTTCGAGAAGATATGACTCAAAAACGAAAAAATCAGTAAAATTTGTTTTTAATTAAAAACACTCCTTTAATAACTGTTTATTTTAGTATTAAGGAAAAATATTAAAATATCAACTAAGTTGTACTTATTATTCCATTAAGTCGCAAAAAATCAAATTACTTAAGAAAAAATATAAAATCAAGGTAACTGGAGTTTAAATTGCTATACTCGTAATTATCACTTAAATGAAAATATGGGTAGGTTTATGTTTACCTTAATGCGTTTCATTAAAATAAATCAAAAAACTCACTAAAACAAAAACTTTTTTTATAATTTTGTCGTACAGTGTTATTAACGAAAATTTGTACACACACATTCATCAGTAGACGTCGACAACTCGTTAATATCAACAGACACACCGAACATTTATGCTAAAAAATCCTTCTGTGCATCTGCTGAGATATAAAGATTGTACTGTTTTATGAGCGTGTGAAAAATTATTTCACATCTAAGCGGATAAAGAATTAATAGTCAAACGCTATTTTAACGTTAACATCAAAGCGTAATTTTGCTCGAAAGTGCTTTCGAGACGTGGATGACATACGAAAAAGGATCAACGAATTCATTGATTCCAAGTCATTGTCTTTTTTTCGTAAGGAAATCCAACACTTACCCGATAAATGGTAGAAAGTAAGGGAAACTATTTTGATGAAGTGAGGGAAATTATTTTGAATTTTATTTTATTTACCCTAAGACTAACAAGAATATTTAGCAAAAAAAACTGTACATTTACATACACCCACTGTAATATAATTATATTATTTAGGTAATTTATATATAATATATTGATCTTCTTGCTACAATGAGGTGAATAGTACTTATTTTGTGAAATTAATATTATTTTTACACATATATGACCTGAATATCCTTATACAGAACAATTATATCCTAATTCAGATAAATTTGTTATTATTTCGTCAAAACAACCACACACATTTATCTAAACACATTTGAACCACATTTGTAAACGCACATTTATCTAATGAATGTTTAAAATAAAAATGTAAGCAAACATTTCAGATCGGATAACTCAAGTGAAATGATTGATGACCTCTAGTAAACTAATTCAGAGAAGATAAGAATAGTTTCAACTTTGGATTTTATATTTAAATCATTTATCGCGTATCCACCATGGTCGTTTTAATCCAGGAATTATTTTCCTTCTTTTTAAGAATATAATTATGAGCTTAAAATGAAATTATAAAATGTTAGAAAGCGCCTAAGTGTATATTAATTTTTTCATAGAGGCTCTTCTGCCTCTGCAATGAATTAAAACCTGATATTTTAAACACCTTCTCGAATAAATGTTACAGAAAAATTAGTAAAAAAAAATTATTCAGGTTAAAAGTTCCACCATCAGATTTTCTCTCCTAATTAAGTTTGCTTATAATAATTAATTATTATAAGTAGTGTTAACAACTATAATCCATCTAATATAATTACGAAAGTGTGTTTAAACAATAAAATGCAATTGCAGTATGTTATATAATACAACTGTTTCATACATTGTACGTAATGGTAGATTAAGTTTAGTGAATGAATAGAATATCAGCATATGTATGAGTAATTAAATCTCACATTGTAACAAACTTCAACAATACTATATGCAATACTCATATGAATACCTAATGCAATTATGTTAGTGGCTTAGTGTATGAAATATGAACTTGTACCAATCAATGTAATTAGAATATGTATGTTAAGTAGGAAACATTTCAAATACACATGTCAAACATTTTCGAAATGTAAATAATACGAAATTATTTACATTTTATAGGAGATTGAAAAAAAATATCCACGTTAGGAAAATGACTTATAATTGAACATGTTATACTTTGGGAACATTTATATAAAACGTTACATGATAAATCTTGCGCAAATAACATACCTTTTCCTATAGAAACGAATTTTATTTTCTAAGTTGACGCACAACAGTGATTAATTTGAACTTCTCAAATATATATATATATATATATATATATATATATATATATATATATATATATATATATATATATATGTATATATATATATATATATATGTATGTATATATATATACATATATATATATATATATATATATATATTATTCCTATACCAATATATAGAAGTATATGTATTTTTTATTAAATTTATTTCAGAATTTTGACTTTTATTGCATAAAAATAGTTACATTTGACATTGAAATAAGAAGTAAAATATCTGAATCAAATCTAGTAATAATTTCATATAGAACGTTCCCGCCTCTATATATTGAATTAATGTATAAGTTCGTAGCGTTTTTATTAAAATAAAAAAATATTTTTTAAATAAAAAAAAAATAAACAATGTATTTTAGAACATTTAATTTGTAAGAAAAATATTCAATCAAACTACAAACGGATACAAACGAATCTAAAGAACACTTAATTGAGCACATAAAATATAATTGATTTTAAACACAACTTCCATTTCCATTCGTCTCATTAACACTGTTTCTGATCAAGCCATCTCTGTGTAACTGCTCAAATATTTTTGAAGTATAAGCTGTGTATTTTTTCTTTTTGTTAAAATGGTTATAATTAATATTATAATCGATCTTTTCATAATTAGCATATTTTCCGAAATTTTACCAGTATTCAATAAATACACATTATGTGTATATATATAAAATACTGGTGCATGATTCATAAAACAGTTGAGACATCCTGGTTAAATATTTTTCACGAAGTACCGTCGTGACTTTTAACAGACAGCTTTACAGGTTTTCAACAGATACCTTTATAGCACCATGGTATAAAATTAGATATTTTATAGTTTGGCAATAGAATAGAAAAATCAAAAATTTTCTATACTTTGGTGGTCTGAAGACGATAGCATTTTTAGTCATAAGCAATACACAAAAATATCAATAATGATTTATTGAATATTTTGATCAAAAGAAATGAATATCGATGAGGTGAAAAAAGGATTCATTATCACTTCTAACTAATTAAACCATCACGATGATAGTCGTGATGATTTCATAGCATCTATTCCTTAGTAACATTAATTTTTTAAGACTTCATTAAACCAGAGACTCATCTTCATTGAACTTTTTTGTCTGAAAACACTTAATTCAAACTTTTATTAATCTTGCTTTTAGATTACCTTCGTATTCTTAAGATGATGTCATCATCATTGATATGCGGATAAGTAATAATCAAAAATGAACAATAATATATTATTAAACATTTTTAAGCAGAGAGTCTTTTTATGGTTTGTAGGATGAAATAAGAAATTATTTGTGAAAATTAATTTAGCCACAGTGTCAGAACTATATTCTGATAAAATTTTGATTCTGGTCGCCAAATTACAAACATTCCAAGAACATAAATATATATAAGTGATTCAACTTAGGCTTCCACATGGCAGTTTGAAAAAAAGTCGCAAATAAAATGTCATTGTTTTTTAATTTTTCAAAATTTTTTTAATACTTTCATGTGAAAGCCTAAATTGAATTATCCTATAGCAGCATATGATCAAAACTTTGTAAAAAACTTTATTGAGATATTTATAAATCTGGAAATTTTTTAGGTAATTGTCAATGTTATTATATATATATATATAGCTTTTGGAATTTCTGCCATTTTATTGTAGTAGAATACCTTCTCTATTAATCGGTTGATATTATGTTTTCAAAAATACGTTTATTGCGGATATAAACATAAATTCTTAGAAAATACTATAAATATTTTAAATGTCAATTTCCTATAATTATAAAGTAATTAAGAATGTAAAGTCAAAAAAAGTACACATAATTATAGTAGAAATCGTTATCATCAATGAAATTGTATATAGGAATATTTAACTACTGAGAAAATTTAATTACTGTGTTTTATTATTATAGTATTAATAATTTTCAACAATTGAATTTTTTGTGATTTTTGGTATAACTATGCATTAATAAAAATAATTAAAATATTTTTGGTAATATATTTTGGTGTACACACTTTTTATTTTTCATTATTACAGAAAACTAAAATATATTCAATCTATTTTTTTTCTGATGACTAATAATATTATATCCATATACGCGAAATAAGATAAAATACTTTTTTTATTTCTGACACATTTTTTTTGTATGTAACTTAAAAAGAACTATTATTTAAATATTTCTTTTGGATATCATTCTTTAAAAATATATCTCTTTATATAAATTAAAATAATAAAATTAAATATTTTCATTTTTGTACAATTATACAAATTATATATACGAGTATGTATATATATATATATATATATATATATATATATATCAATTTTATGTCTGTCAAAACCAAAGTACATAAAAAGTCAGACAATCATCTTTCTTAATAAAAGATTATACGTTTCATAGTAGTGGATTAGAATTTATGATTCTTCAGTCATAAAAAAACTCGTCATATTAAGCTGCTTTTCTACATTCTTCCATATTTTTATAAGAAAATAAATACATGCGATAGAGCACGAGTGTATAGATCTTTATATATTTTGCATAAATAAAAAACATAAATTCGACTTTTAACTTTAATTTTTGGTCCTGTATAAAAATTTCTAACAATTCCGTTAAAGGAATATAGACTAATAAAAATTTAAACTGTAATTTAATTTGAGATTGGTTGCAAATACTTAAAATATTAAGAATGAACTAAAATATAAAATTATTGTTGTGTTTTAGTAATGAATTATTTATTTGATTATTATTAAACATTTCAATGACTGTTTTTCTATATACATTGAATTTATTTCTTGTTGTAAATATATTAGTGTTCTGAAACATATATTACGAGGCTGGTCCCAGAAGTACCCGGCCTGACCTAGAGATGGCGGTAGTTGTTTGAAAAATATCACTGTGTTAGAAAGTACATAATCTATAAAGCATATGTTTCAAGTTTGAGGACGCCACGTTGTTTAGTATTGGTTTGGCAGCCATCAATAGTGAACGTTTTCAGTGAATTTGTGAAAATGGAGAAAATTGGTCATCGTTACGTGATACAATACTTTTATTTGAGAGGCCTCAGCCCTACCAATATAAAAGCTGAACTGGATTCTACTCTGGGTGAGTCTGCTCCTTCGTTTACAACAGTGAAATATTGGGTAGCAGAGTTTAAACGAGGCCGTAGGAGCTGCCAAGACGAGCATCGCAGTGGTCGAACAAATGAGGTGACGACTCCAGAAATGGTGAATAAAATCCACAAAGCGGTACTGGATGATCGTCGACTGGAAGTGCGCGAGCTATCAGACATAGTAGGCATTTCAAAAAGTGAGGTACATCGCATATTATCTGAAAATTTGAACATGAGAAAGCTGTTGCACTCGAGCAAAAACAGTGTCGTGAAGATGTTTCAATTGAGTGTTTAGCGAAGTTTTACAGCAACAAAGCACAATTTTTGTGACGTTTTATAACCATGGATGAAACATGGGTCCATCACTTCACACCCGTGACCATCAAAACAATGGACTGAAAAGGGAGAACCGGCTCCAAAAAGGCGAAGACCGTTTCATCTGCAGGCAAGGTCATAGCGTCGGTTTTTTTGGGATTCGCGTGGGATAATTTTTCATTGACTATCTTGAAAAAGGAAAAACTATCAACGGCGAGTATTATGCGAACTTATTGCAACGTTTGAGCGAAGAAATCAAGCAAAAACGGCCGCATTTGGCTAAGAAGAAAGGGTTGTTTCATCAAGACAATGCACCAGCTCACAAATCCGTTATTGCAATGGCCAAAATTAATGAATTAAAGTTTGAATTGCTACCTCATGCACCCTATTCGCCAGATTAACCCCCTCGGATTATTTTCTGTTCCCAAACTTGAAAAATGGCTCAGTGGTCAAAGATTTCCTAACGATGAAGCAGTGATGTCGGCAGTTAATGGGAATTTTGAGGAGCAAGACAGTTCTTATTATAAAAAGGGTATCGAACTTATTGAACATCGCTGGGAAAAGTGTATAGAGCTGAAAAGAGATTATGTTGAAAAATAAATATATTTTTTTCCAAAATTTTTGTGTTTTCTTTGTTGGGTTTGGTACTTCTGGGACCATCCTCGTAGTTACAACTATCTGACAAATGTAATCCATATGTTATATTTTAGTCGTAATGAATGTATTTATCAAAATATTTTATCGTCAATGTAATTTTTTCTATTATAGAACAGGGTGGGATAAGGAATCAATTCAAAGCCTAATTCGGGCAATTTTGCCAATGCGACTGCTTGTTTGCGGGCCGGCGCGTTATTCTGGTGAAAGAGCACTTTTTTGTGCGTCAGTCTTGGCCGTTTTTGTTTCAGCTCTTCTTTTAAATGATATAATTTTTCATAATAGGTTTTTGATATCGCTTTTTATTTCGTCAAGAAGTTGATGGTCGTTTGGGAATTTCAAAAATCAGTGGCTATCATCGTCCCAGCTGAAAATGGACTTCACTTTCTTTGGCGTATTTTCAAGCCCCGTGCACACTACTGACACGTAACGGCACGACATGCAGCCAAATATACTTTTATATGTGTAGGGTTGCACACTATCATCACACGTGAAAGTCACATTTTGTATTGCACAGCTACGTGCACACAATTGACAAGACTTGTTTGCGCACCACTATCATATAGCTGGACGTCATTGATTTTTATATTGAAATTATAATGGAGAGCGAAACAAGTAATTCATTAGAGTTTGATAAAAAAATACCAAGTATTTATATTGTGATAGCTCATAATCAAATTCAGAAGAAAAGAATTTGGGTACATGAGCTAAATTTTAAAAAAAAGGTGAGTTCCATCGTCTTGTGAAGGAGCTTCAAGAGCACCCCAATCGGTAGAAGATGTACTTCAGGATGTCGAAAGAAAAGTTCGAGTACCTACATGGCCTTATCGAAGAGGATATAAGATCCAAAAACACACAAATGCGAGAAGTCATCCATACGGAAGAAAAACTCGCCCTGTGTTTAGGGTAAATTTAACACAAAACAACTATCTTAATTTATTTATTATTTTTCTTGTAATGCTACAACTATATGTTGTACTTCGCACTCAGAGGTAGAGTGCGAAGCTATCGACGAATTCTCTACATTCTTGATGATTGTTGTCGTTTTTCGAGTACGTAAAGATGGTATCAAAAAATACATTTCCCTCTCGAACTTTAGGCGACTGTAAAATGCTACATTCGCTATGCAGCATTTACACTTTTTTCTGCCGTTTACAAAACTTTTTAAATTGAATACTTTATTTTTAGATTTCTTGCTATTGGAAACTCTTTCAAGAGCTTTGAATTCAGGTACCGTATGGAATTTAGCACAGTAGGACAGATAGATCTGTTTGCGATGATATTTGGAAGAGATTGAATCCAATTTTCATGCCGGTGTCAATTAAAGAAGGTGCTATTAAAATTGACACATTTTCAATTTATATCGAAACTTTTCAAACTGAACTGTCAATTGACAACAGATTCAAAAGTGTTTTTACGTCACGACATGTCTGCAGAAACAGAAATATGTGAGAACGTGTCAACACTATTCGAGATAAGAACCGTACGCGTCAGGCGTGATATGCATGAAGTGCCAGTATTGTGCATCGATACCATTAAAATCAATGTAATATTAGCTCTCACATATGTTTTTATCACGTGATTGTATGTAATGTGTCAGTAGTGTGCACAGGCCTTTATTGTTCACTGCTTTGAGTGCTGCTTCGACTCATCTTTGAATTGGTGGATCCATGTTTCATCTACGATGACGAATCGAAGCAAAAGGGCTACTCGTTTTTTAAATTTTTCCGAAAATTGCTACAATATTCACTTCAAACATATGTAGAATAGGAAGAACGCATCGCTTCTGGCTGAAATTTCGCCTATGCTAGTTCGAAAAGTGAAACCTGATAGCCGTGATTGTACCAAATAAATGGTGGTGCCACATCATAGAAATTTTCCAAACTTATCAAACGACTTACATAATATATATATATATATATATATATATATATATATATATATATGTTATATATATATATATATATATTATGTATACATGTATGTATATTAGGTTGGTAGGAAAATAATTAAGGTTTTTGTTTTCTGACTACTAACCAAAATTTTTTCAATAAAAATATTATTTGGTCGTGTTTATATTAATATCATTTTAAAGCGTATTTTTCGATTTGTATTTTTCTAATATTGACTTTGGTTTCATTATTAATTTTGTATCAAATTGGACTACTGTATTAAAGTTGGAAAAGAACATTTTTGTATGAGTTTCAAACGGGTGTAAAGCAGCTGAAAATCTTCGTAAATCAAACGAAAAGATTGTAATACGTACTGTTAAGGAACGTACGAAGCCAATGGGTGTTCCAAAAAAATTGTGCTGAGGACAGCAGCTTTGAAGATGAAGAAAGGAGACCGCAGGCATCCTTCTTTAATTCATAACGACCAACTGAAGGCGTTAATTAAATCGAAAGCATGCACAACATTACGAGAGCTTGCACAAATGTTTGGCTCTAGTCATTCAATTGTTTTAAACCACTTAAAACAAATAAGAAATTCAAAAAAGAGAAAAATGTATATAAATTTGAAAGATATCAATCGAAATTATTTTTCTATTAACCTATTATATATACATATACACATATATATATATATATATATACATTTGTATATCTACACATTTTTTGTCTCTACTGTCATTTTCTTTTCTCTGCCTTTTTAGTGTTTTCGTTATTAATCTGTTAATTGTTCAATATGTTTACAATTATTGTATTTCTCTTTTAATATTATTGAATAAAATTCTTCTATTTTACGGTTATGAAAATTTTCTCATTTGTAAATCTATCTGTAGATCTTATTATCAGAATTTTTTATAGCATAGTTTCTTTTTAGCAGCCTGATGACTAAGAATTTCGCTTTCATTTAAAGTTACCATCCAGATCTATTGCATCAATTTTTTATTGGTCTTGGACTAAAAATTTTATTTGGTATGAGAGAAATTTGACAAAAAAATCATATTCTTAAGTTAAATTTTCATTTCATTTTTTCATTGAATTTTTTGTAATCTCTATATAATATGAGTTATTGAAAAAGAAATTATTATATGAAATAAAGTATTATTGACATTAATATGTATTTTTCACTAGTAGTTATCGCAACTAACTAAATTAATATTTTACTTTAGTTATGAATATCATATTGTAATCTTCTTTTATTTATGAAACTAATGATAATAAAAAAATTAAATAAACGAAAAAAGTTATAACTTTACATAAATTATAACAATGGATTGAATTATTAGTAAGAATAATAAAATTATTTAATATATCTAATAAAATATTAAATTTTTTTCAAAATTACCCCATAGTGACTCCTTAAGTATTTGTAAATTACACTTTTGCTTCAGACATATTCGCAAACAAAAACATGTATATGTGTATATATATATATATATGTATATATATATATATATATGTATATATAATGAATATATATATATATATATATATATATACGAGATATATATTTAAATTATCGTATATATATTTAAATTTCGAATCACCGTTAATGTTTCCAAGTTCTCCCTTTTACATATCTGATTATGAATTTCTCGAACATTGTACATAATACGATATACAAAATACTTATAATCCCTTTGAATAAACTTTCACGTTCTTATGGTATTTCTCTAATTACAATTGTTTCTGTTTATTAATTATTAAGGACGGGGTGTCGATCTTTTAATTGTTTACATCAACCGTATTTTTTACCTTACATTTATATAATTAGTTATAAAAATTAGTTATACACATTTAATTTTAAGTGAAATTTTGCAGAACTTTTTTTTATATATAGATAGATAAAATGGCTCGAAATATGTAATAAGAAAATGTAACGAACATTATGTAAAAATAAAAAATTCTTTTAATTTTTAGATATTGAAATTATCCCTCTTCTCTGTGATCTTTGTATATTGTCGTATCCCTCGGGGGTTGGTTGCCAGAACAGTTCCCTTCGCTGCCCGATAGTCGATCTTGACTGATTTTTTAGCCGCTGTCATCAGGGTACATTTATACTTTGTCCAAAAGTTTTATATTATATTAAATTTTTTAATGTGTTATCAAATACTAATTACAATAGATTAATTATATGCATGAATACAGTTTTGTTGTCAAACAAATTCAGTATATTAATTTCATGCGTATATTAGTTTTATTGTCAAATACCATCGACTAATTTTTATGCGTCTATTATTTTTTTGTTCTTGTTAGAACAAAATGCTATCGATAATTATCTAAGCAACCTTTTTATATCGAGCTGGATTGTTCTAGATTGTTCTCGAACAATCTATTTGTTCTACGATATTTGTTTCCTTAGACAGCTATGACAATCCGTATGTATATCGTATACCGCACAATACACGATGTGAATGGTATTTGAGGACATATTGGTAATTAAATAAAAAAATTTTCAGCCGAGCAAAAATCGAATATATTTGAAAAACTTGTTCACGTATACTCGATAGACTTCTTATTAGATTATTCTATGAATCCGATCTTGGCTTCGATGATTGCTGCTTTGTTCGGGATGGGAATCGTTGACATGCTTAAACTACGGGTCTTATTTATTTAAGACATTACCTGGAAAATGGCGGCCTTTAATGAATCTAATAGTATTGTGACAATGCCGATTAGTCTCCTTTTCAACAACGCTTCAAACGTAGAAGTCCATTGATTTAAATGGGCAAGTTTCGAGACTGTTAATCTGGAAAGTTTATAGACCATATGTTTGGTGTTACATGATCGCAAAGATTGTGTGATATTCGTTCTTGAGTTATTTGGACTTTGTAAGAAGGTTTTGAGTCTTATTAAAACACGACCGGCCTTTCATCTGGTACTCTATCTATCCAGGCCTTAACAACTGTCTCCAGAACCTAAATTTATCTAGCAAAAATAATTCTAATACCCTGTGGAGAGATGGGAGTTGGCATGAAATGACGTTCGTTACTCACTACTCCCAAAATCATCACCGTTGCTGAAAACTTGGTACTCATCATTCTGGGGACATTAGAAAAATCTTCACATAATCATCTGTCATTTTTCCTGTTAGACTTTAGGTTCTGGTCGAATTTTTTCTCATCGGAGAAGAACCAAAGCATGCCATGTTCGTGAGGGTTTTCAATCTTGTTAAGTAACCGCTTGGTACGGATCAAGCCGTTTTTCTGTGTCTTTGTAGACATAAATTGGCTTTTCTTCAGTGCATACAATTTGTAACGGATGTCCTCGTGTACCAAAATTCAGATAGTACGCTCCAACACCTGAAATTCTTTAACGATGACCCTCATTGATTTTTCGGGATCATTATCGATAATGTTTTGAACCGGTTGAATGAATTGCTGTGTCGTCATGATGTCCGAAGGTTGAAAATGTTTTTCTCTTTTTGATACAGTTAAAACATCCTCACCAAAGGCTTTTAATTCCATCCTAATTTTGTATACAAAAGATCTTGCAACATTAAGAAAGTTGGGAATTTCTAAATCGCTATGTGTCGCATATATGGCAAAAAATACTGTATGTTTTTTTATTTCTTATGTTAGCTTTTTATCAACTATGGTAGATTTCGAGGAAATAAAAAATGTTTATTTGGTTTGACGGGAGTCATAACCTGAAAATTAGTGTCCTCAAATACCTTGAAAATAAGTGTCCTCAAATACCACTCCCACTCTGTATATATATATATATATATATATATATATATATATATAATTTTATGTGAAATATTTTTTTAATTTGTTTTTATTCATTTCCTGTCGGTATTATGGAAAGAAAATTAATAAAATAAAGATTGATTTTACTGATATTAAGGACACGAAATAAATAAAAGTGTAGATTTAAAGCAATCAAAAAAATCAGAAAAATACATTTACTTTGCCGAATAAATTATCAGTCATAACATAAATAAATTTTTGAAAGGATAAGTACGCGTTTTATTTTCAATATTTTTATATGAATTTAAAGGCAGATATAATTGAATATCATATATACTTTTAATATATAAAAGCTATGAACATTTTCAAACAGTTTTGTTTAGAAGCTAGTTTGAAATTTACTTAGATTTTATTAACAATTAATATTAAATGTCATGTTTTTACAGAGGATAGTTTCAAATCCACTAAAGTTTTTGCAATGTTTTCTTTATTTTACAGTATCTGGATAATATTTTCTTTTGGAAATCTAGTAGATTTGGTAACATTGATCTTTTTTTAATTGCTTCCTCAATGACATTGTTTTTGGTTATATATTTAGTTATGATAAAATAAGAGTTAATTTCATTTTTTATTGAAAATGTAATAATCATTCTTCATACATTAGTTTCCTTTTTATCAATTCAATTATCTAAACATTATTTAACCATCAAAAGTTCATTCAGAACAATTTAATCATTATTAATTCATTGTATTTTGATACATAACGAAGTATACTTATATTATTTGTACTATTCAGTCTTTAAGTCCATCAGTTGCATGAATATTTTAGATGAGGAACTACAAACGATGAAGTCAGTTAAACATCTTTGCAAGTGTACTGGTTTTTATTGTTAATATAATTATTTACATTACCTGTCTTTTATTTTTCAAAAGTGCATCTTCTTTCTATAAACGCTATTTAATTCTTTCAGATCTAATCATTCCAATAGAACAGATTTTTAAATTGGTGAATTATTTTGATTAAATAAAGGCTCATATAAAATTTCCAAAATAAATTCCTATATCATTGTAATACCTTTTTAGATGTTCGAGATAAACAGCTGTTTGAATCTTCTTTTATTAATTAATCACCATGTATTTTAATTTAGTAGACAATTTCATTCAATACGATTAGGCTAAACACCTTTATTCCTCAGGAAGATTGTTAATTTCTCCCAAAATATGAATAATTATCCGGTATTTTCTATTAATTTTTTTAGTATAAGCAGAGCAGTTAAGTATAAGAATATGATCAGATTCATATTTTTCGATTTCTATGAATGCTTTGTTCCCGTTTTCGATAATTTAAAGTTTAACGACTTGATATACAAATACGTCTCTGATACGTCATGTAAACTTTGACGTCTCTGAGACGCACACAGATTTAATCTGCTTAATGCAGGTACAAAGCAAATATTAGAAAGAAATAATTATATACATATAAATATATATATATATATATATATATATATATATATATATATATATATTCAATGTTAAAGTGTGAACCATAGAAATGAACCCTGTAACAAGACTGTTTTGAATGTATACGAAAGTGAGGGTATTTGTCGTTAGCAACGTTAAATGCAACGTAATTTGTCTCTTCTTGTCTATTCGGCATGCGATAGACTTTCGCAAAGTAAGATCCCAATTTGGTTACAAGCAAAAAATTGGGCACCTTTCTTGAAATATACGTTCCACTGGTAAAAAGCAACATCCAGTAAAGATAAGTCATGTGTGCTTAAAAATAATATAAGAAGCGAAACGACTTGGCAATGTAAGAAATGTCAAATACCTCCAGTATGTTTCTAAAAGTGTCATATTCAACAGAACTATTGAATTGTTGTTTAATTTTCTATTTAATTATTCTTTATTAATTTTGGTTATTAGTATTAAACTATAATATTTATCAGTGTATAAATATTCTTTCTTTTGTTAAACTTACACAAATGTTAAGTTGAAAAATAAATAGTATTTTTTGGTCAAAGGTTCAATAACAGATATTTTTTGTAAGAAAATTTCGCCTTCGTTTTTGAAATGTGCTCTGAAATTTTGTCTTCACATTATATGTAACTATTTGCTGCTAGGTTCGAAACTATAACATAAAATCTCTTAATTCCTAAACACATTTTTATTATTTATTATAATTTTATTAAAAATTGGTATTTTTCAATCATTTTTCTCTTTATTCAGATATTTTTTAAAAAAAATATATATGCAGTATATGTAAAGAAGCAATTCAAATAAATTCCAAAAATAAAGAATTTGTATTCGATAATATTTAGAATTCATTACTGTTTATTATTTGTGTAGATCCCATGAAGCCATGCATATTTTTAATATTTTTAAAGTATTGGATGTATTTTTATGTAATAAATTTATAATGATGATACGATGAAATGATCATAATTTATGTTGATTATAAGACAAATTAGACATATACAATAAAATATATCTCTTAGTAAATGTAACGAAGACAGCATTAGAAAAAAATAGATATATTATACTTTTCAGAGAAAATTATAAAGTAATGTCTACAAATTTTCAAAAAAAAATTTCATGAAATTGACCTCATAATATTGTAATTGTACACATTTCTGATAACTGTTTATTGTTCAGTTATAAAAGTATTTATTGTTTAAATATATATATATATATATATATATATATATATATATATATATAATTTAAAGTAATACTGTAGATATTACTTTAATCTTGTTAAGAATAAGTTTCTTATCATTGCATAATTTTTGAAATAGATTTCATATTCGGGTTATTTATTTTCATTTCTCAGTACTTATTAACTTTTGATTTGTTAATGTCAAATCCAAATCTCCGTACCAAAAAGATCCTTCTGTGTGTCTTCTGGGATACGAAGGATGTGCTCTATTACGAGCTCCTCCATTCAGATGAAAATGCTACTTGTGAACGTTATAGTCGGAAATTGAATCGTTTTGACAGACGAAATGGTACAGAAAACACTACTTACTGGACAAGGAACCCGGAAGGCTGTACGACAAAAGTAGGTCTCATTGTTTTCTTACTACCCAGTAAATTATAATATATTTAACTTACACTAGAAAGTTCTTCGGCGTACATTGTACTTACCGGACTTAGCGCCTTTGGACTATCATTTATTCGAGTGGATACAGAAATCATTAGCTGAACAGCACTTTTGAGTTGAGGCTGTAATATGAAAATGAATCTACGACTTCATTCCCTCCAATTTGATGCTTTTTTTTCGTGAAGAAATCCAAACATTATCCATAATATAGCAGAAAATCAAGCGAAAGGAACTATTTTTGTTATTGAAATGTATTTTATATATCATGAAAATAAAACAAAAATTTTCTGAAAAAAACACGGCACACATTTTTACAAACACGAACAAATATTTATATATTCAATTTGTGCAAACATTGATGCAATTAGTCACCTCGGTAAAATTTTTCTTTAAAAATTCTGAACTTGACTGACAATGACAACGTTTTTTTAAAAAGAAATTTATGAATTAAGAGTCCATGTTCCACTATCTGGTAAAGTTAACCATTATAATTATTAGTCTTTGGCCTGGATATAAAAGAATAGAACACCAAAAGTTACAAATATGGAGAATATTCGAAAATGGATCAATGATGTAATCGTATATGTTTGGAATTTACAATCATTATTTTATGTAATATACTATATGAAATAATTTACGGCGATCTAGAATTTTTTATTTTTTTAATTACCATTTCCATTACAGAAAACTAATTACTGGCATCTCTGATCGTTCCCAATAATCATTTCATGCTAAAATTAGACTATACTAGCTTCATTTATAATAAATATATGATATTTTATAAATAAAAAAATCCTCAATTATTTAATATTCATGAAATGATGTTATTTAAGAAATTAAAGTTATAAATTTTACCATTAGGCGTCCTTCGCCACTTCATCAGATTAGATATAAGTTTTGTGGTCATCATTACTTTAGGTAGGAACAAAAAATTATTGTACGATCAATAGATTATAACTTCTATGTACGTCTGCAAAACATGTGACAGAAAGAACACATCATCCACGAAGTAAATTATTGTGACATTTTAGTAAATACATATTTTATTAGTTCAGCAGTAAATATTTGATAGTATCAACATTATAAATATGATATAAAAACGATGAACTAAATAGATTAAATAAAACAGAGGAAATTATTTAACTGAAGAGAAAATTGACATTTAATATGAGATTTATTTATTAAAACTTTATTTAATACATTTCCTTGTGACAGCTAACGTATATATATATATATATATATATATATATATATATATATATATATGTGTGTGTGTGTGTGTGTGTATATGGTTTACAAATTAATTTAGTACCTTTTTTATAAAACAAATGAATGTAAATGAACGGATCGCTTGTAGAAAAAACGATGGCGGATTTGAATCGGTAAACCATTGTTAGATCTTTTTTACTGTTTTAGCATTTTTGAATGTTTTATGCATCACAATTCCTTTCTCCAAAGTTAAATAAATATTTTCATGGATTTGGCAGTATTTTTTTTAATTAGAATGCGAGAAATATATAATGTTTAACATGCTGCTTTTTGGACACTACGCGTTAACTACTGCTTTTTGAGGTTATGTCAAATGCTTAGTCAATATATATAGTGTTTTTAAACATTAAGGTTGACACTTTAAAATCTGAAACGAGAAAAAAATATTTTAATTAAAAGCAGAGTTATGATTAATTCAATTTAATGGCACCGAATTAATTTTTACACCTCATATATAATGTTAACATTTCTGTTAATCTACGGCATACTTTATTCAAAATATGTATTTTGAGAGAATAGTCAGCACATATGTTAAAAATGATGTATCCTATTATTCTCTGAGAAATTTTTGTATATTTTTTTTATTTAATACTGAGGAATACGATTTTTAAAATTAAAAAAAGACAACTTCTAGTATAATTTAACTTTATTGAAATTATATCACAAAATATTTATTAAAATTATTTTTATTTTGTAGATTGAGAATGTCAACAATAAATATATATTTTATGACAAAAATATGTGCTCTTCTTTCTTAAGTTTACTTGTATTCTAAATGTTGACATTTACCGCATTAGTCTTGTAATTTTTATCAAGTATAAAAGAGGTTTGTGAAGATATTGTAACATATTATACTATAAACTATTGTCTTATATCATTTAGAATATTAGTTTATTATTATAATTCATTTTGGTGTTCAGTATTAAGAATGTCATGCAAAAACTTTTTATTTCATTGAGTAACTTCTTTGCCGACACACGACAGATTTATATATATATATATATATATATATATATATATATATATATATATTTATATATTTATATATATACGTATATATATATATATATATATATATATATATATATAAATATACATGAATTTAAAACATATTTCAAACAATATATGATTTATACCTTATTAAAATTTTGGTAATAGAGTTCAATTGAATATACTCGTATATATATATATATATATATATATATATATATATATATATGTATATATATATATATATATATATATATACACACATATATATATTAAAATCTTTAATAACCTATTTTGCTAAAGTAAAGCTTAGAATATAACAACAAAATAAAATATACACTGAACGAGAAGAAAATTTATTTTTTAAGACATAATGTACATTTTGGAAACTTACGGCTCAACATTGGTCAGATTATTTTTTATCCATTGTCTTAATACATGATAAAATTGATAATTATAACAATATCTGTATCATTATTTATCCAACCAAATATTGAGATGGTTTTTATCTTACGATAATTTTAGTATGTTGGTAGGAACATAATTACGGTTTTTGTTTTTCAAAATCTGACCTTATTTTTTCAATGAGAGTGCTATTTCATAGTGTTTATGTTAATTAATTTTTCATCGTGTATAAATTAATTCTATTTTGCTTTAAAATGTGCTATTGAGTTAAAGTAATTTATTTGTTTAGGTTCAAAACGGGTGGTAATCAGTAGAAACTAATGGTTAACTAAACGATGCTTTTGGTATGGGTACTGTTAAGGAACTTACGGTGCAATGGTGGTTCCAAAGATTTCGTGCTGGGGACGGAGCCTTGAAGATGAAGAAGATCGCGAGCGTCCTTTTTTAGTTCATAACGACCAACTGAAGGCGTTAGTATAATCACAGCCAGGCATAACAATTCGAGAGCCTTCAGAAAAGTTAGACGTTAGGCATCCAACAGTTGTGGGCCACTTAAACCACTTAAAGTAAAAAATTTCATGAATTTGAAGGTCATGAACTGCAATTATTTTGCTACCAATCTAATATATGAACTATTAATTGTAGTATTAATTTTAGCATTAAAATATAGAATATGTTTTGATATGACTTAAATACTAAAAAACCATAATTGTAACATTAAAAGTTATATTGTCTGGTATATTAATGGAACGAAGTACTTGTTTAAGAAATGCAAAATTAATTTTTAAGTTATCATGCTCGGTTTCAGCATTTGAGTTATTTTTTTCATTTTATAATATTGAGTACAATCACTAAAGAAAAGAGATAGCAACTGATCTGAAACTATCATATCAAATACAAATACAGTTACTTAATAAATTCAATTTAAGTAGAGAGTTTGTGTGAAATTGTGTATTGTTGCGTATTTTGTGTGTATGTTTGTATAATTCTCTTCAATACAGTAAATGTAATGTACGTAAAACCGAATAGCGACATATTTATACCGCATGCTCACTTTATATATATATATATATATATATATATATATATATATATATAACAGAAAAGCTAGTAATAAATTTTACTAAATTGTCATTTTTTTAGTATTTATTTAAAGATTATTATTTAAGTACGGTTTTATTTTCGTATAAAATGAATATAAGAATATATAAAAATATTGGTTCCCAATCAATTCGGTGCCTTTTCATTGGGTCAATCATAACTTTATTTTAATTTAAAATATTTTGTCGCCGTTTTAAGATTTTAAAGCTCCAACTATAAATTTTAAAAACACAATATATTTTGACCAAGCAGTTGGCATAACTTCACAAAATAATGGTGAACACAATGGCGCCCGAAAAGTAAAATATTAGGCATTGCATCCTTTTTGCATTCCAGTTGAATAAAATGCTCCCGAAGCCACGTAACTGATTTTTTTAAGTTTTGTCGAAAGTGTTTTGATGCATAAAAAATGCAAAAAAATATTAAAACAGTGGAAGAGGTCCAAAAATGCATTACGATTTCATTGACTCAAACTGGTATGTTTTTCGATAAGGGATTCGTTAATTACCAGCCAGACGGTACAAATTTATACAACATAATAAGAGATAGTGTGGTGGTTAAATTTGTATTACATTTTTTTGTAAACATTCATTTTCAATAAAAAAAAACAATGGAATTAATTTGTAGACATAATAATATAAGGTCAATTTCTTTTACTTAATTTAAATATTAAGACAGGCGATTTTAAGAAAATAGTTTTTATTAACAAATGAAATCCAATTCACAATTAAGTCTTTTCTCACCTTAATAACTACTCCAAATTTTTAGATCAAAGGTATTCAATAAATTTTTATTGATTATTTTTAAGATGACAAAAAATGATCTATAATAGTATGTTAAATATTATTGATTGAAAAAAATCCTGTAGTTTTTTAAGTGAAAAGAAAATTCATTTATAAAAGTGAAATAAGTAACAGTGTCAGAACTGTTATTGTCCTGAAATCCAAATTTACCTGTTATTGTATTTAAGTAAATTAGTCATATAGAATAATATATTTCATGTATTCAAGAGAAATGTTCATTAAATGCCATTCCTATTTTATTATGTTTAGAGGTAAAATGACAATTTATGATGTTTTATACTTTGTATTTCATTTTTCTTTGTGTTATGTAACTAGAAAGGAGACTAATGCCATTAAGTTGAAATGAAACCATATTCCTGTATTGACTGTGTTAACCCATATTATTCTTAATGTTCTGACTTCCTTTCTTTTTTTATTTAAACTTACTATTAATGATGGATGACAAATAATGTTTCAATTATTTACCAAACGAAGTAAAGACACAAGATTAATGTTTGTATATTGATTTCTTCAATCTTAAACTGTGAAATTGTTAATATATATATATATATATATATATATATATATATATATATATATATATATATATACAGAATTTTTTTTATAATACAATGGAAATGGAACACATTATATTTATTTATGTTAGTTACAAACTTACATCAGTTAATCAGAGATCTAGAAAATGCTTACCTCTCGTAAACAAAAACTTTATCCATTTTACTAAAAATATTGTCACAATTCATTACATTATTATTGTAATATTAAGTGTATTATTCTAAAATAAATATTGACAATTATATGTACGTCTATATATAAACTTAAATACACAACTTCATATATATATATATATATATATATATACATATATGTGTGTGTGTGTGTGTGTATGTAATTACAAAGTAATATACAGTAATGTATGAAAATCAAAAGCTTCGTTCACAATTCTACCTTTAATACGTTTAATATAATAAGAACGTTTATTTTTTAATTGATATAAATTATAAGAGAAGAATTGGTCTGATAAATGATGACTGCTTCCAAATATCAAATTAGACTGAAAGTAAATTTAAATAAAGCTTGTCAAGCTGTTACAAACGAACGTCTTTCTTACTTCTTCTGTTAAAGTATCGTATATCATCCTAATTTAAGTTGTCTTCACATCATCTTTCATTCTGTCTTTGAGCACTAGCACCAATTTTTCATTCTATTTTAGTGAAACCGCGTAATTTTAGAAATCCTTACAAATTTTCTTCGTAAAATGTCGACACAGGAAATGATATACTTACAAAAGTTTTGGTTCAAGGTTTTATATATTTATGCAAACATATATATGTATATATATATATATATATATATATATATACAATTTGTATGACACAATTTATTTTTGAAAATAATAATAAAAATGTATTCTAAAATTACACCTTTGGAAAATAATTATTAATGCTTTTTATTCGCTCTCTCGAATTGAAATTACATTTTTTTGAAACGGTTTATATTCAATACATTCATTCATAGATTATATATCTGATAAATTGAATTTTAATTTTTTTTTAAAGTAAGAAGTTAAACCTTTAGAGAAAAATTTAACAAATAACAAAAAGTCGAAATTATGGATTTGTTCAACTTATATTAATATTCTTGAGAGATGAAATAATATTTAAAGGTATTTTCATTTTATAGAATTTTAAAACATATTTATTATTGGAATTTTTTTAACTAAAATGATTATTTTTCTTTGAAAATATATTTAATTGATTCTTTATATAGAATAAAATAATACATTTTATATTTGATATATGAAACAATCATAATATTAGAGATAATATTAATTTATAATATATGTATTAAATATTTTAGACATTTTACTTTCAAGATAATTAGAGTATACGAAAAATATAAAACAATGCTCAAAATATGTGCCACAGTAATAAAGGTCTTGAAAAAAATTTTAATTTATATAGCTTAGAAGAATTACAAAGTTGTAGAAAATCCTATTAAATCCGAAATTATTTTTATATTCGTCTTTGAGGTTTATTAAATGTTAGTTTTTTTAGGACTAGTTTGCGCACGTGCTTGTCAGAAGATGTTGAATAGAAAAGCTTTGAACGTCGTTACAGTTCCGGGAGCCATAGAAGACCCGAAAACCAGTATTTATCCTCGGATGTAACGACGGTCATGGTGTATCTGAACAAGGATGTTAAACTTCACAAACAGTCATAATCTGGGTAAAATTGCAATAAACCCAAATGTCTTGAGACCCCCCCCCCCCAAAAAAAAAAGAAAGAGAAAGAGGGGAATGTTAAATGTTACTACAAGAACTCAAAATAGCTGAATTCCACAAACATGTTCAATATTTTTAGAACTTGACTTAAATTACTTATTATCATTTGATAACGGTAGGTTTCTTCAATCCTGTTATTTTTTTTAGATTACAAGTATATCAATACATCTTTCATAACACGGAATCTATTACAAAGATGCATCTTAACTAGTGGTTTGAAATCATACAGGCCTAGTATAACTTCAAATTGTTAATACGAACTAATAAAACGCAGCATATTCAGTGTCACATGATCATATCAAGTTCGCCTACTATAGCTTGAAAATTGGTTGAAATTCAACATTTCAAGCCACATAGCCGTGATCATTGAGCAGTACTTTATGCGTATAAAATTTGTATTGAAGTGAAACTTCTATAGTCACAATAGTGTAGATTTCCTTGGGCGAAATGAAAACTGAAACGCTCCATCCACCATGGATCCGTTAGTGGAGTGAGAGGGAAACGTCACACTCTCTCTATCTCGTACACGTCACGCGTTTGCGCAGTATCAACTGCTCGAATACGTAGTGTAGGCTGAACGCTTTCACAGTTCACTACGAATACAGTGTATTTTTATAAAGTACAACTTTAGTTACATAAGCCATTAATTTCATTCTTTGAATATGTATCGACAGAGATTGATGAATAAAGATTAAAATATTTAATTTAATTACGTTGTGTTTACTCACTTTATACACTATATTACCGTCTTGTAATCTTAATATCCTAAAAATATTCGCATTTAAAAAATTAACGGTTTTAATTTTAAAAAAATGGTTCCATACACCATTTCTAGTTTGTTAAATGAGGTCACTTTCTTACAATTATTTTTTATTTTACAATTATATTACGATATAATATTGTTAACATGTTAATTAACAATAATAAATATAAACAAAATAAAAAATGTGTTTTTTTTTTAATTATTATTATATAATGTATTAAAATATGTATTTAAAATACTCCAACGAATATAGATAGATATCGGATCTTTGGATTTAGAGGTGTGTCAAAAACTAAGGTCATTAGCGTTCACCAACGAATATATTCGTAGATTACAGCATGGAGTGTTTAGACACTTATAAAAGTCGATACTAGCTAAGCAACGAAAACCTCTAATTAAGACGTACATTCATGTTTAAACTGTACAATCCATGCTAGCCGAGTTCTGCGGGCCTGAAGCGCAGACGCTTGTTTAAGGTTTAATATTTTCACTATGGAACTTAAAAGTCATCATTTGAACAAAATGAGACCATTTAAAAAATATACTTAGGTAAAGTAAAGAATTTTTTTCGATAATTAACTTTTTAGGATGATACTCGTAACATTGTTTTAAAAAGCACATTCGGTGATAAGTAACCATTAATAAGCATTTTTTCTGGAAACAATTACAGTTTTTGAATTACTAAAAAATTAATTTATTAAAGTAATATTTTCTGTATAGCTACAGGTATACCAACATAAGAAGTTATTAAATTTGATACTCTTATGTTCAGGTTTCATTGAGAAAAAATCTTATTTGCAGCTCTGTCAAAAAGTGTAATAGTGATATTTTTGCTTAATCAAATTATCATATTTTCCACGAATATTTATTATTAGTGAAATTATGATCTTTAGAAATATCTACTTTTAGATAAAACTTATAAACAATGTAGAAATATGTTAAAGTAAAATAAAATGCTGTTTTCAAATCTAAAAAATAAATGGAAACCTTTTAAACCAAAGTAATTTGATTTTTATTTTATTTTATAATTTTTTGTATTTATTACGTTGAAATATAGTCCTAATTGTCTTTATAGTTTTAAAGTTATAATTGTCTTTATACTTTTAAATCACGCAAGTTTTCATTTTTTAATATTATATGAGAATGTTTGCCATCTTTGGAGAGTTGTAGATAGCTATAAATAAACATATTCATAACTACTGAGATGTCGTATATTTGCCAAAATTAATCGCAGAAAACAAAAACTCGAATGATTCAAATTGATGAAGGAAACTAGCCCACTTTCATTTTCAATTTTCAATATTTCTTTATTAGACGGGGTTTAAGCCTCTCATTACAAAAAAATATGTGTAACAGCGTAAGATTTAGACAGGATTTAGACAGGGGCAGACCGGTTAGTGACCTATGACCTATGACACTAACCAGGCAGTCAGTTTTGAGTGGTGGCAAATTTTGATGGTCGACAAGTTTTGAAAAGCTGGAAATTTTATTTTCATCATTTATTGTTAAAATTTTGATTAACAAGTAGCTCAAATGTGAAATGAAAAGTTAAATCTAAAAATTTTTGTAGTTCAAATTTTGTTTTTGAAATTTATGAAACGGAACTTCATAATTTGCATTTTTTAAATAAATTAAATTAATGGAAAATGTTACAAATTTTTTAATGATCATTAATTTTTTTTGTTGAAATGTTCTCAAAATTAACTACAGTCACCGAAGTGTCTTAATTCATTTGGACAAAATTGGGCAGGGGCATTTGATTGTTGGCCCAAGAGCGGCACCTAATGTAAATCCGGCCCTGTGTATATAGTATATAATGCCCAACACCTAAGCCTAAAGAAGGCTTGGAAATCTTTTGCGCTAATTAATGAATTCAAAATTTATTGTGTTTTCTGTTTTAAGGCGATTCTATTGATTGCTATAACATATTTTGTTTAACAAGATTGTTTTTCATTCATTCTGAAATCAGTGACATTAATTTAACTAGTATTAGTTTCTATTCATTCTAAGTTTATGCCTTTTCCAGAAAGCAGTATTATATTTTTGATTTTGAGTTTTTGATGATAACACCGCTTTAAAATGATCATTATGATCAATTACCATTATCAAAAATTTTTTATAAAAAATTGTAGTTTGTGATTTATTGGAAAATTAATTTATTTTTGTCAATATTCACCTTAATTCATTCATTTGTTTAATGGTCCAATTTAAGTACTAATATACATTGTATAAGAGGTCATGTAATTTATATTTTAATAGAAAAGATGATATTAATCGAATCCTGACACAAATAAACGAAGATATTAATATTTC
Organism: Acanthacorydalis orientalis; assembly: GCA_034766995.1. NCBI lineage: Eukaryota > Metazoa > Arthropoda > Insecta > Megaloptera > Corydalidae > Acanthacorydalis > Acanthacorydalis orientalis. Next base: position 57,523,371 of record CM068314.1, read on the forward strand.
AGTAATTTTTTCTATGTAATATTATTAATTATTTTATAAAATGAATGTTAGCAAAATGATATGGATTTAAGTAAATATTAAAACAAATTTTATAAAATATTTTGTTTAGTAAAGTGATCCGTATCTTTGTGTAAAATTTAAAATCAGAGTTAATTTTTTTTAAATAATTATATACAACAACCAATCAACCAACACACACACACACATATACATATATATATATATATATATATATATATATATATATATATATATATATATATATGTATATATAAAGGAAAAATATCAAATTGCACAAAAATAATTAATTATGCGAAAATTTAACCTAAAAATAAATTTATTAAATACTGAATACAAAAAGCCATCTAATTATATATTTTAAATATAAGCAAAATATACCTAAAATCCTACGTCAATACTGTAGTATGATGCATTTTTCGAAAGTTTGTGTGTAAAATTCTTTCTACAGACTGATATAAATTTAATTTTTTTAAATTCAAATTGCAACATTTTATTTCAAGAAAAAGCACTGTAATCAGCTGTTTAAGAAACCCGACAGTGAAATATTGGGGTGGACAAACACAACTGTATGGATGCATTTCCAGTTAACTAGTTGAAAATTTAATTAAAATCAAAAGAAAATCCACTTTCTCTTTTTCCTCTAAAATAAGCTTGTTTCCAAGAAAATAATTGGATACCAATTAGGCAGTATATTAGAATTAAAATTATTTTTCTCGACATTAATTTGTCTTACATGTTATCTTAGACAAATATAATAGATATATATATATATATATATATATATATACATATATATATGTATATATATATATATATATATATATATATATATATATATAGTCATTATCATATTCAAGAATCATCAATATTTTTTGTGTATTTTCCCTTACACAATTAATTTTGCAAGAATGACCAAGTATTGTTAAATTTAATTTAGGTTTGTTAGGTTTGGAAAATCTATACTTAAAGACGTGATAGTTCTATAGACTATTCTAATAATAGAATAGTAAAAAAATAATTGCTGTTTTTGCGTATTGAGTATAAAGACGCATATATCAGTTAAAAATTATATTTATGAATGAAAATAAAGACAATTTCTATGGACAAAAACAAGATAAAGATGTTATTATACGGCACATAAACAGTCTTGAAATATAAATAAGTTTACAATTTATTTGAAACCAAATTAATGAATGACCAATTTGATAGTATGATGTCATGATCAACTTGCATATTAAACTTGAACACAAGTTCTCAACCAATGTAAATTTAGTAGTGTATATTATAATATAATTTAAATTTAATATAAGGATGCACTATATACTCCATCAATAGTTTACATCCTTGCAACTTAGAAGACTAGTGAACGTATATGAATGAGCAAGCTGAATAATTATTTATAAGTTTTGCATGACAATTTTCCACTTTTAATTTTAATTGTAAACGCTTTGTCCGGGAAATTTAAGGACTATATATTATACTAATATTTAACAATAAATATCTATGTATAATATATTTTTATTCGACAAACAAAAGTTTTATATTAGGTTGGTGCAAAAATATTTGCGGTTTTTATCATTTAAAGTTTGGCGCCGATTTTTCTACTTATTGTTATCTTTTCTTATACTCATTTGATACATGATAGTAAACAATAAAATTATCACTACCAATTTCAGCTTATGTCTATTGTTTTCATTATTTAGTATTATTGGATATAAACTCTCAAATTAGTCCTGGATAAAAGCAAATTTGCGCGATATTGTTCGATTTTAAATTGGAATGTTTAATTGGAACTCGAAATATCAAATTTGTTTTTGGCGAAGAATCAATTAATGAACGTACAACTCAACACTGGTTCCAACAATTTCATAATGGAAACAAAATCCGTGATGATGAGGAGGGTCGAGGACGTCCTTCAGCTATAGACAATAATGATTTAAGAACCATTATTGAAGCGGACCGACGTAAACAACTCGAGAGGTGGAAGAAGAACTCAATGTTGATCATTGAACAGTGGTTAGATATTTGAGACTAATTAGAAAAATATAAAACCTGGAAAGTGTGTACCGTATGAACTAAACGAATATCGAGCAATTCGGCGATAGGAAGTTTGTTCTGCGCTTATTTTGTGTAACAAAAATGATCCCTTTCTTGATCGCATTGTCACATGTGATGAAATTGGATTCTCTACAACAATCGAAAACATTCATCACAGTAACGAGACAGAGGATAAGCATCATAACAGTTTCCTAAATCGAAGCTTCATGAAAAAAAAGATTATAGTCACTGTTTGTTGGTCAGAAAGTAGTGTATCATTCACTACAACTTCTTAAAACCTGGTGAAACAATAACAGCAGAAAAATATTGTTAGGAAATTGACAAAATGCATAAGAAGTTGCATTGTTTACGGCCAGCATTAGTCAATCGAAGAAGACCAATTCTTCATCATGACTACGCCCTACCACATGTTTCACAAATGACTTTTAAAAAAATAAATAAACTTGGTTATGAAACCTTACCCCACCCACTTTATTTCCCCGAACCTGTTTCCGACAGATTATCATTTTTTTAAATATTTGAGTAATTTCTTACGAGAGGGTTTTGAAATATCAAGCATCAGCTCAAAGCGTTTTCAATGAATTCATTAATTCCAGGATTCCAGAATTCTATCTTGTAGGAATAAACAAAATTGTTTCCCGTTCGGAGAAATGTGTGCAGATCAATGGTCTTTATTTTGATTAATAAATATGTTTTTTTACTGATATATGTCTTTATACTCAATACGTAACAACCACAATTAATTTTGCATCAAACTAATATATATATATATATATATATATATATATATATATATATATACGAGGGATGATCGTTTGATTTACAGTATGAACCCCAGAAAAATGTAATTTTCATATGATATTTCAATGAATCATATGATATTTTCCATTTTCAAAATGTTTCACTTTGAATTGTATGCATGTTTTCCACCAACATACGAGTATACAAACGTTGTAAGAAAATCCGTTGTGGCTTTGAGGACCTTTTCATTATACCCTAATTGTTTCACATCCAGAATTTGATTGAGCGATAGTAACAAGAAAAATGTAAAGGATGCCAGATTCGATGAATATGAAGGATGTGGTGAGATTTCTGTTCTATTTTTTTAATCACAGTCTGCATAAGGTTGGCTGTTTGGGACCTTGCGTTATCGTGATGAATAAGCCACGTCACCAATGTGTCTTCCAACTTCATGATGCAAAAAATGCTAGATGTTCAGTATTTTCTCCCTTTTATCCTCAGACTTCTACCGTTCTATGTAAACTTTGTTAAAACTAACGGTTCTTTCACTCGTTTGAAAGCTTTTAAATCTCACTTACATGTCCAAATGAGTTTCACATTACCTATTTTTTAATTTAATTTTTATTTAATTCGAGAGATGGAGATGGAGAGATTAATTTTAATTTAATTCGAGAGATGATTTCAGTATGAACTGAAACCATCTCACAATCAAAACTAGATTCCAGAAATATTCCTCCAGTATAGATTAATTTCATAAGATCAGAAAATTGTTCGTATTCAAGGATAAATTTCACCAATCAGTAAAATTTGATATAAGATTTTTTTTAATTTTCTGCCCTACAGTAAAATTAACGTCACTGTGATATTAAATAATTGTAGTCCTATCACTCAAAAAGTATTTAAATTTCCATTTCACCATTTTATTTAGGTTTTTGACTAGATTAATTTATGTGTGGTTTAAAGATACCGAATTAATTTCTATACCTAATATATATATATATATATATATATATATATATATATATATATATGTGTGTGTGTGTGTGTGTGTGTATGTATGAGTCTGTGTGAAAAATAAACATTACGCATTTACTTATAAAATGAAAAATCGACCAAAGGATTGCAAAATTTAAATTTTATAGCGTAGAGGGAGTAATAAAAATTTTCGAATATATATATATATATATATATATATATATATATATATATATATATATATACATATACGTGTGTGTACAATTTAGAATCATAACTGGAGGTTAATAATAAATCGGGAGAGCTTTTAAAACTATGGAATGTCTTGTCACAAAGTAACAGAATATTTTTCATCTGAAATTTAATGTGCAGCGGTTTCGATTCTAGTGGGAATAATAATGTATCTACAGTGCTTCTCGAGTTGGTACTTTTCGCAGAATGTAAATAAAAAATATTACGATCTTATATTTCCGGCACATGTACTTTTTTATATTAAAATTGTATGCACGAATTACAAAAAGCAGCTGTAATAAATAAATAAATAAACAGTAATGGGATACTGTTATTGTACACAACGTGTTGTGGCATGAATGATTGTATGATTCAAGTTTATATACAATATCTGCAAATATACTTGTATATATGTGTGTGTGTGGGTGTTTGTTTTTTTGCATATAATGATAAAACTGATTAGATGTTAATTGAAAATTGTGGTTAGCATCCATTTTACTTTAAAAAAAATATACAACAATACTGATTGACTTGATTTAGACTTTATGCTTATTGATTTTTATAATAAGTGGAGTTATAGTATTTATTTAAAAAAAAAGATTTAACTTCATAAATTATGGAATTTTATTACAGGAAAAATTATAGAGTCCAGATAAATTAACTATTCGATAATTTGTTATATGTTCAATTTTAATATAATGTTAATTGAAATTTTTTAGTTCGAAAGGTATACCAAAGTATTTGAGATCATATTAGAAATTTTATTAGAACCATTATACTACATAATCGTTACGAAAATATTTCAAATGTATATATATATATATATATATATATGTATATATATATATATATATATATATATATATATATATTTATATACATATTTATATATATATATATATATATATATATATATATATATATATATGTATGTATATATACGAGGTCAGACTATTAAGTAATGCGACCGATTTTTTTTCTCGGCCTGTGGTAACACTACGAACCTGTAACTCCGCCACCGTAATAGCAGATCCCTACTCTCTCGATTGAGACCTTGACCACCCTCGTACGATCATTTCTTCGCCAGCTGTTTAGTGTTTTGTAACAACGCGAGAGTAGTGCATATCACGAAAGCCCACCGAATGAACATCGCTCAAGATTGTCTCGAGCAGGTTGAAAGTGATCCTACTCTTCTCGATCGAATTATTACTGGTGATGAAAGTTGGTTTTTTCAATATAACCCCGAAACTAAACGACAAAGCCAACAGTGGCTGTCCCCTGGAGCACCAAGGCCAAAGAAGGCGAGAATGAGCAAGTCCAAAGTGAAAACCATGTTGATTTGCTTCTTCGACAGCAAAGGGGTGGTTCACAAAGAATTCGTACCACCTGGACAAACCGTAAATCAAGTATTCTACCGCAATGTGCTCGAAGAATTACGAAAAAGGGTGCTCAGAGTGCGTCCAGAGATCGCGAAGACTTGGGTTCTGCATCACGACAATGCTCCCTGTCACAGTGCGTTCAGTGTCTCTCAGTTTTTGGCGTCTAAAGGCATCGCAACGTTACCACAACCGCCCTATTCACCGGACATGTCACCCTGCGACTTTTTCCTATTCCCCCATATAAAAAAATTCGTCAAAGGTCGACATTTTGACTCCGTTGAAGATATCCAAGAATCTGTGACGAGGGTACTCGGAGAGGTCCCACAAGAAGTGTTCCAGAATTGTTACGAAAACTGGAAAACTCGCTGGAATAAGTGTATAGATGCGGGAGGGGACTACTTTGAAGGGGATCGCAGCGATGTACCTTAATTTTTAAATATACTCGATTTTTGAATTTTGTCGCATTACTTAATTGTCTGACCTCGTATATATATATATATATATATATATATATATATATATATATATATACATATATATATATATATATATATATATATATATACATTAACGATAAAAAACATAGAAATCAATGGGTCTTGCTATTACTGCTGGAAGAGGTCTCATATGCATACAGAATATGCAAAATGGAAAACCAGCCGAGAAGGATGGATTAATAGTAGAAATCGTCAAGTTGTGCAAGAGAAAAAAATTGAAAAATTTCTCGCCGACATGTTCACATCGTGCATAGAAAAATGAACTATCCCACATAAATGGAATGAAATCAACGTAATTCTTCAACACAAGAAAGAAGATAAGAGGATTTGAAAAACTACCAGCCGATTAGTCTACTACCTATAATATACAAGATCTTTACAAAAACAATTTCAATCCGTTCACAAATGTAGCTAGATTTTGCTCAACTAAGGAAACAATCAGGATTTAGAATCGGATTGAGTATAATGGATTAAATTCAGGTAGTAAAGGAAATAATTAACCGGTTAAATCGATACCATATATTAGTATTTCATGGATTTACAAACTATGAAAAGTCATTCGACCTTATTACCGCATCATCTGTCATATATGCATTGAAGAATTGGGGCATAGAGAATACATTCATCGAGTTGATAGATAACATATATAAAAATGCAACTCTGACTGTGAAACTGCAGGAAGAAACAAAGAAGATAAAAATCGAGAAAGGTATAAGACAAGGAAATGCAGATGAAGTGATTGCCGCCATTAACATGCTTATTTTGAAGAGTTGGGCGAATTGGCCTGTAAGGATAGCATAAAGGCTCTTGAGTTAAAAATAGATGTAGAAAAATAAAATCATTTTAGCTAATATTTTGTTGTTTTTCTTCCTAGGCAGGAAGCCTTTATTCTACCCTAGTATATATATATATATATATATATATATATATATATATATATATATATATATATATATATATATATGCATAAAAAGATACTTAACTATTTAATTAGAAAAAAAAACTATTATGAAAATTTACTGTTTTATGTTTGTATAAATTATTTGCGCCGGATATTTTTCCACGATCATTACAATAAAATTCCTAAAAGAAATAAAAGAACATATAAAACTTTGACAAAGAGTTTTGTTTGATAAGCGTGTACTAAAGATGAAATGTTATGATGACATTTTATTTAATGTACCTCTCACAAGTCCAACAATAACTCATTGTCATTTTTTAGTACGACCACATCGAAATATAAAACGATATTTTACATCGTGCCTGACGACAATCAACTAAAATATGATATTGTGAGTATTGACTGTAACGAACATGTCAACAACATAAAAAGATACAATTATTTTTTTGCTTTATACAAGAATTGTATATATGTATATATACATACATATATATATATATATATATATATATATATATGTATATATATATATATATATATATATATATATATATATATATATATATATATATAATAAATGAGAATTGTGTATGCGGAAACTCGAGGAAAGGTTGCTGTCATAGATAAGTGAGTGTGTAGGCTAAAATAAATCTTAATTAACATGTGTTAGTACAAGAAAGAGATTTAACTACATAATGATGCAAAAAGTAGACCAATGTAAAATTTCATTTAGATTTTTGGCGGATAAAAAAATGTACATCCAATTTAATAGCTCTATTTTTTTCATAATTTTCTTGAACATTAACCGGCTTTTTACATTAAAAATAAGTACCTCTAAACCTTTGAAAAGATTCGTTTTCTTACATAGAATTATATTTGTTCGTAGAAATATTTCAGTATTTATTGTCCGAAGGTGTATTTATATGTTTTCTTCTATATGATTTATAGCGTGGATGATTTTAGTTATTTAGACTTTGTTTGATGGCAGGCATTGAAAGTTTAATTATGTATACTGGTACATTTTTATATGATAACATAATTATTTTTGTAGATTTACCATGATTTTCTAAGCATTTTGAATAATAATTCACGGCAGTTTCACTACATTGTTAATATAATTATAAACAGTGTAACAGTAAAATCATTTCAAATATAAAAAAAATTTATAAAAATTCATTCGAATATTATGTTATTTTAAATTGTCTCGATATATTTTCTTTCGAATAAAATTATTTAATTAACTCTCATTTATATTGTTAATTATAATAGTTGAATCAGACTTCAATAATTGTCCATCATTTACAATGCATCTATCTATCTATCTATCTATCTATCTATCTATCTATCTATCTATCTATCTATATATATATATATATATATATATATATATATATAATGATCTTATTTGTTGCGTTTCAAATCTTTAATTCAATAGCCCAATTGGAAGCAAAATTAATAATATAACCAAAGTAGATGTTGCTATACAGACCGAATAATGCATATTAAAATAATATTAAAATGAAAACGATGAAATTATACTTTCATTGAAAAAAAATAAGGTTAGAATTTATAAAACGAAAAGTGCAATTATTTTCCAATCAACCTAATATATTATGAATTATTTATAAATTTTCAAATCTTTGTTTGAAAATTTAGAATATTTTTTGTTACAAAACGTGATTATTCTAGTTATATAATGATTCAATGACCGTTGAATTTAGATTGAATTCAGTTAACTCCGCAATTACTAGGTAATTTTTTTGAATAAATCAGATCTAAGGATAAAAACCTTTGCTCAAACGATTGAATAAAGAATCGTTTTCGGATCGACTGCTTATTGAAAGTGTAAAATCAATTCGGGTCTATTCTTACATCATAATCGACTGTATGTTGTGGATTATGGGATGGTGGAGTGGAAAGTTGGCTAGAGTATAATTACACTTTTGTGATCTGTCAGAACTAACGTTGTTATGGATAGCGCAAAAATGGTTTCAATTTTGTTTTTTTTTTAAAAAAAATATTTCATTGTTGTAGCTACAAAAGAAGTTAAAAACCCATTTTGTATGGAATTTAATTCTCTACAACTTTGGTTCTACTATTTTTTTCGTACACAAATATTTTTATTTATTGAAAAAAAACAATGAAGTTTTTTAAATTTTTCTCGTTTTTCGTTCATTTGACGTTAAAAATACCTTGTGAGATGATGAAGGGAGGTATATAGGTGTACAATTACACTTTTGTGAACTGTCGGGTCTCACGCTGTTGCGGGTTAAATTTCCTTTTCCTTTAAAAAATATCTCGCTTTCTGTTGTAACTACAAAAGAAATTAAAAATATTTTTGGTAGGGAAGTTAATTCTCTATATCTTTAGTTCTCATAAATTCTTTCGTGGATATTTCTTGCATATCTCGTGTATATCTTTTTATTTATTTACAAAAAAGTCGATAGAAGATTTTTTTTGCATTTTTCTGGTATTTGGTTCGTTTGCGTTAAAGATATCTATTAATAAAGTTGTAGAGCATGAAAAAATTTACAAGTAAATCCATAACTTTCATATTAAACTTTTTTTGTGAAATAAATATTTATTGTTTTACACCGTTGTAAAAAGCTACACGTACTGTATGCGCTAAACTTTGTATGAGCGACAGAACATCTAGAGAAGCGCGTTATTACAGTTCTGCGCATACGGTACATGCGACCTTTTGCAGCAGTGTAAAACAATAATATTTATCGCACAAAAAAAATTAAATACAAAAGTTATACATATTTTCATGCTCTACAACTTTGTTAATATATATATTTAACGTCAAACGAACCCAAAACCAGAAAAATGCAAAAATACTTGTAAAAAAGTTTTTTACTGTTTTTTTTTCTAATAAATAAAAAAATATTCATTGTACGAAAAAGTTATAAGGACTAAAGTTGAAGAGAATTAAATTCCCTACAATATACTTTTTTTAATTTATTTTGTAGCTACACCACCTCCCCCTACACACACTTTCCCTCCAGAGATTGGCGAGCGCTGCGAACAATGGAGTAACACCCCTATTTTTTTACAAAAAAATATATTTTACTTCGGAAATATTTTTATTTTATTATTTTTTAAGAAAAACAGTTGACAGGTTTAGTATAACTTAACGAATATTTCAACATTATCTCCTTCTATAATAATTTATTTTAAATTTTCTATAAAATGTGCAACAGAAAAAAATCATAATAAAAAAAACAAAATATAGTACATATGTATGTAAATTTGTCAGGCGAAATTTGTGAACATCGCGTGCATTCCATAAGATCACGAGTTCGCAACTATAAGAAGAATAGAAATCGACCATTATATATGTTCGTGCAGAACAGGTCTCGTACAGCATGAACTTTTCGTACGTGCATTGGAAAATCGTCTTCGCTAGATATGGCCAGTACATGACTAGCATTCAAACGAACACAACGTCATTGTACTGGAATTATGCAGAATCCTTGCATTACGATGGGTTTATATTGTCGTTTATAGAGACATATGTACACGTTTAATACACGCACGTATTTTTGTGTCTAAATCCACACTTGCATTCAAAAAGAAAGCCAAATATATGTGTAATTTCAGATAAATAGAAGATTTGTTCTTACATCGAATACTTATGTTAAAATGGGTGTTGATTTGCAGTTACTAAAAAAGAAGGTGATTTTTAAAACTAATAACAGAAGTAAAAATCAAATAAGGAAGAGCATGTCCTTTTATAAACAAACATCATTTGTAAAGTTTAACTAAATAACATAATTTAGAATACATGAGCTATTTGATTAACACCTAAAAAATTATTGAAATTTCCAGTACAACTGTACAACGAATTAAAAAACGAAGGTTTTTGAATTACTGGTATTATTGAATTTCGATGTCGAAAATTTCGAGATACTTTTATTTTCTACTGTCTTTAATTTTTTAATAATATTAAGAAAATAAATTCATTTTATTTTATATATTTATTCTAATTACGAATATTGTGTACACAAATATTAGGAATTAATAGGAATTAAATGTTAATATACATTTTTGTTCTTAAACGTTTATAATCGCTATTTACAGTTTCCAACTGGAGACTTCAGAAATTTTCTGATAGCTTCAATATACTAGAATTTCACTATCATAGGTAACGCTTTTCATTTTTTAAAATATCCTGATAAAACTTTTCATATGTTTTTTAGTTATTGGTCTAAAATTGAAGGAATAATCTATATGTAAAAATGGTTTTCTAATGAAATTTTACATCTATATTTTCCGTATGTTTTTAGCACGTCTAGTATAGTGATATTATATCATACATGTTATTTTCATTTTACTGGTAATTTGTTTTGTACCTGTGTTTCTGCATTTGAAATATTTTCTTCTTTTTCTACTGGTTTCGTCTATTCTAACATCTTTAGGTGGACAGTATTAGTTTGGTGCAAAAATAATTGTTTTTTTATCATTTTAAGTTTGGCGCCGATTTTTATAGTTACCATTATCTTTTGTTGTAGTCATCTGATATATCATTGTAAACAAAGAGATTAGCAATACTGATTTCAGCTTATGTTTATTGTTTTAATTCTTTAGGATTGTTGGATATAACTTCTTACGTAAAGAAACAGAAACTGCTCGAAATTTCAAAGTTGTTTTTGACGAAGAGTCAATTACCGATAGTACAGCTCAACACTGATTCCAACAATTTAGTAATGGAAACGAAACTTTTGATGTTGAAGAGGGTCGTGGACATCATTCAGCTATAGACAATAATGATTTAAGAAACTTTATGAAAACGGACTCACGTAAAACCACTCGAGAGGTGGCAGAAGACCTCAGTTTTGATCATACAACAGTTGTTCGACATTTGAGCCTAATTGGAAAAGCAATAAAGCTGAATAAATGGGTTCCGTATGAATTAAACGAATATCGAGAAATTCGACGTAGTCTGCTTTCTGCTTTTCTTAGTCATCTTCTGCGCAACAAAAACGTTCCCTTTCTTGATTGGATTGTCGCATGTGATGAAAAGTTGACTCTTTACAACAATGAGATACGTTCATTTTAGTGGTTAGACCGACGAAAAGTACCAAACAGTTTCCTAAACCGAACCTTTATGAAAAATTATGGTCACTGTTTGGTGGTTGATAAGTGGTATCATTCATTACAACTTCTTAAATCCTGGTGAAATAATAACAACAGAAAAATATTGTCAGGAAATTAAAAAAATGCATGAGAATTTACATCGTTTACGGCTAGTATTAGTTAATCGAAGAGGATCAATTCTTCTTCATGAAAACGCCCAACCATACGTCTCACAAATGGCTTAAGAAAATTTAAATGAACTGGGTTATGAAACCCTACCTCACCCGCCTTATTCTCCGGACTTGTCTCTCTCACAGATTATGTTTTTTTAAATCATTTGAGTAATTTCCTACGAAAGAAGATATTCAAAGATCAAGCATCAGCTCAAAGCGTTTTTGATGAATAAGTTAATTTCAGGACTCCAGAAATCTATCTTGTAGGAATAAACAAACTTGTTTCCCGTTAAGAGAAATGTGTGCAGGCCAATTGTCTTTATTTAGATTAATAAATATAGTTTTTAACTGATATATGCCCCTGTTCGCGCTTTTACTGTGGTCCGATTCGGCGGACCACAATTGTACGCGAATAAAGAAAGATGCAATGGAGTTCAATCAAAAACAACTTTATTCTGCCATTCTACAATGTGATGTTAACAATTAAAAGAGGAAAAGAAGATGGTTGCTGCCGTCTGCTGCGCGGTTCGGTGTTCTATTGTTTTACTGATGGACTGATCCATTGGCGGGCGTCTTGGCTATCGTTGATAGATGCACGGCCAGCCCGATCAGTTCATTGTAGAGGGAAGAAAGATAGGGGTGCACATGGCCCGGCTGTGCAGGGATGGGAAAGACCAGCATTAAAGTTACTGCCCATTTGGGATTCTCAGAATTCCGAACAGCTCCTTTATACTCAATATGTAAAAACCGAAATTATTTATGCACCAACCTAATAGTTGTCATTGTTGATTTAGATTATTCATTTTATAAAAGGTCACTATAAAATTTTAAACACTCTTTGTCACTATCAGTCTGAATTGTTTCTCAGGAAATTTACAGTGGCGACCTGACACATTTAAAAGTCAGATATCTGATTAGGGGCGTGCCAGCAACGCTTTTTGGAACTATGTTATCTGTATACAAACACATTTTCAATAATGTTTCCTGATCTGGAGACGAATTAGAATGTGCGTTTGCATGTAAGGATGAGGTACGTGAGTGGCAATAGTCGTCAATAGTGAACTTATTTGCAGCAGAGCTCTTCACCATCTCCCGAGCTATGCATTTCGTCGCTTTATCTGCTCATTCGAGATATATCATCTGTTCTTATCTGCAAGCTGCACTATCTGTCATCCTCAGTATTATCCGATGAATGATCTCGTTCAAGAGAAATACAAGAGCTTGATTAGTATCGTTTCACGAGGTAAAACTGTCATCTTTTTCTGGGTATCCTACCATGCTGACGTGGCAGGGAACGAGAGAGCCGATGCAGTAACCCATCACTCGTCCATGCTTACCCTTACGGATTTCCCGGTTATACAAGTCAATGATTTGAAACAACATTTCATGCGTCAACCACTAACACTTGGCAGCGGGTCTGGGAGACAGTAATCGCCAATAAGTTACGAAGCATCAAGGACTCGGTTGGCGTCTTGAAGACGTCCGTCCGACTAAACCGACAAGTACAAGTCATTCTCACGAAGCTTCGAATAGAGATCACACCAAACTAACACATTCTTTCATCTTAAGACATGAAAGCCAGCCGACAAGTGACAAGTGAGACAGTGCTCTGACGGTGTCGCACGTTTTAATACAATACAATCGCATGTTAGTAAATACAATACAATCGTTTTAATACAATACAATCGCTAGTTTGAAATCGTCTGGATTTGTCGAAAGATGTCTCCACAAATCAAGCGGACGACCATATCGTCATTAACTGCATATTGACTTTCAAGAGGGAGACTGGAATTTTTAATATCATTTAGTTTTCCAATCTCGATATTTTAATATGTTGTGGTGTCATACATATGATGCCCTCAGTCGTGTTTTTATGTGTTTCACGAAAAAATCTGCGAATCTTAAGATTAGATCACCGTATTTTAAATGTTTTATTATCTTCAAGGCATCATTCATCTCTTTTTATTCTGTTTATACATTTTTTACAATCAAGATTAGATCTTGTTTCTCTCTGAAAGTAATATTAATTTTAATTTCTTTTTATAACATTTATCACTCATATATTTTACGTTCGAATTAGGGAGTCATTCCAACGCGAGGAACAAAGGGGGTTTTTTTAAATTGTATTTTTATTCTGGCATATACATATTAGCTGTCTATGAGTCCTAAAACTTGAAAAGCAATAGTATAGAAAACGCGCAATATAACCAAAAAACTGGTATAAATATCCACCAAATCTACAATAACAAATAGTATCCACATGGCGATGTTAGAACAGATGAAACCAGTAAAGAAATAGAAAAAAAAAACTGTGACCTCAAGGAGAAAGAAATGGAGATTATATATATTATACACAACCGCAGAAGTTTACGCAGAATTATGTCGTGTTAAAGAAGTAAAAATGTTTTAAATTGTTTAAAAAATAAAATTCAATCTTTTCAGATAGGTACAAAGTATTTTTTTTCAAACTCTCTGCCCTTCGCTCTTCCAACCTTTTACGTTTTCTGTGGTATCTCCGCAAGAGTTTTTCTGGGAATTTTGAATTTTGTAGTTTATAAATTTCATAACTTAATTTTTGAAAATTTGAAAGTTAAAAAAATGAAAATAAGCTTTTCTTACAGAGTTTTAAAAACTCTATCTGCATATATTTTAGTTTTTATCGTACGGTAAATAGTTTTTGTGATATTCACCTTTTAATGCTGACACAATGTAGAAATCGATGTTCAAATTTGCAAGGTCATAACTTTTAATCTAAGTATTGGATTTTAACAAATGAATCATTTTTCGGTTCCGAAGTTTTTAGCTATTAAACACTTTCGATCTGATGTGAATCGTTTCGAAGAGTTGTAGCATACTGAGTGCAAACCTGTGTTACAGCATTTAATAACACTCCCATCACTAACATGACATCCCGCTCAATGAAAATGTGGGTTAGTCTTACAGAGTTTTAAAAGCTCTATCGGCAATTATTTTAGTTTTTATCGAACGATAAGGAATTTTCGAGAAATTTACCTTTAAAGCTGACGCACCTTGAACATAGAGATTCAAATTTGCAAAATCATAACTTTTAACCTAACACAACCTAAAACTATAGATTTAATTCCACGTCAAAACTAAAGTTTATTTTCGTTCCAAAAAACTGTATATTTCTAAACTATTCCAAGCAGCTGTTACTTTATTCTAAAATATTAGGTTGGTAGAAAAATAATTGCGGTTTATGACCTTTATGTTCATATATATTTTTAATTTGTGTTCCAGAACTGTTGGATGACAAAGTCTTTTATGCAAACTGTCGAATTGTTGTACGTAGTTATGATTCAACTAACGCCTTTAATTGGTCGTTATGAACTGAAGAAGAATGTCCACTATTTTAATCATCATCAAATCTCTCGCCCCAGCACGAAATTTTTGGAACCTCTATTTTACCATACGTTCTTTAATAACACCCACGCCAAAAAAATCGTTTAGTTAACGAGCAGTTTCTGCTGCTTTACCACCCGTTTTAACCCGTTTTAACAAAAAATGACTCTTATTTGCTGCTTTTCCTTCTTTAATTCAATAGCCGAATTTGAAACAAAATTAATAATAAAACCCGAGTCGATATTACCAAAATACAAACTGAAATATGTATTTGAAAAAATATTAATATGAATACGATGAATTATCTCTTCCATTGAAATAAATTAAGGTTAGAATTGAGAAATCCAAAACCACAATTTTTTTCCTACCAACCTACTAATTTATTGTTAGTTAAATTAAAAACCTTAAATTATTTGCAATATATTTGGTTATATTGAAAAACTAACATGATTACTTCTATTCTAACTAGATTAATATAAACCCCAGATTCAGATAGAAATCCTTGAACTTATACGTATGGTTACAATTCCTATATTGTACTAAAGAGAAACTATGAAATAAAATGTATTCATTGTCGTGTAACAAGTAAAAAAACTTATGAAACCTATCTCATTATTGATAAACGAAAAGTAAACATGATGGTAATTGACCCTTATCCTCAACTATTTCTATGTTTACACTATATATTGTATTTCAAGCTTTTAGTTAATCAAGCCAAATAATTAATTAATCTATTTAAGTGTGAACTTAAGTAATTATCAATTTTCATAATTTCGTTATAAATAATGAACTTTTACTATTTATTTTATGAGGTTCAAATAAATTATAACAAATACTTATTTATATTAACAACTATCTCCTCTCTCTCTCTCTCTCTCTCTCTCTCTATATATATATATATATATATATATATATATACAGATATATTACAAGTGTCCGATGAGAATTTTATGTGTTTCATTAAATAATTACTTATTTCTTTCATTAGACATATTATTCTGTTCCATTAATACAAATTATTGTTTTTTTTACTTATCCAACAATTCTATAATTCGTCATCTGGCCATCAATAGATTTTTAAAAAAATGGTCTAATCGTCCAATGGTAGTACGGTTTCTGAACACTAAAATAATTTCCAACTTTTATTTTCACACAACTACATTTTCAAAAATATCACTTTCATATAATAGTGCATGAATTGAAAGAAGCGATTGTTTGAAAAAAGAAAATTTAGATTGATGAGACGCGTCGCATATGATTCCTTGACCTACTTTTTTACTTATTTTTATCGATATTCTCTTTTATCTATTGATTTTTTTGTAATATTGTCATGTTGTAAAAAACTGCCTAGTAGATAAATATTTTTAACAGCCTGTGTAAACATTCTAAATGCTAATAACAAAGTTTAGTGATTTATTGTTTAAATTCATGGAATTTTATTTTTTTCAAATAACTTTCAAAATAGGATTGTTTTTTCTAAAAAATAAAGTTCTAGAACTTTTCGTATTTTGAAGTGAAACTTCTTTAACTGCGGTAATGTAAGTTTTCTCGAGCGAGACGAACAGTGAAACGCTTACTTCATCAAGAAGTCGAGAGTGGGGAACGAGTAAAACGTTCCTACTCTCTCTATGTTTACACATCACGCGCTTGCGCAGTAGGTACTGTCCGTATACGAAATCTAGCCGAATGATTTCGCAGTGTACTACGTATACAGTGTATATATCTGGGGGCTTCGCCACCACCAGCGATCGTCGCCAGGGGGCAACGCAACAGACGCTCGTACCGCGCGCTGTCTACCCAATAGAATGAGCGGTGAGTTCGGTTCACGAGTTCAGCTCGTGAAGAGTTCCGGTTAGCACGCCTAACGAGCAGCACGCATCTCGCTCGCGGCTATTACTAAGCCTCGGGACTCGCCACACGTGTGGCCTGTCGAGTTTGTGTGTTAGACCTGAAAAAAGCATTTCGATACGGAGTCCTGACTATTCATTAACTGAGAACCTGCACCCCCACAATCCTCGTCCTCGTGCTAATAACAATTAGAGGACTGATTGCCTGGCGAGAAGTCCCCAAATATATAAAGCGAAGTTTTGTGTTGACATTCTTAGAGCATGAATCGATGGAGATTGATAAATAAAGGTTAAAATATTTAATTTAACTAGGTAATGTTTACAAAATTTCCATCACGTAATCCTAATACTTATGCTCATTAAGAAAAATTAACGATTTCAATATTTAAAAAAATGATGATAAAAAATTTTACATCCAGCGGGTGCGAGTTCCATTCCGCCATTTTTTATTTAGTATATCATGAGTATTTATTTATTGTGGATTAGTTATTGAAGAAATTTCATTATAAATATATATATATATATATATATATATATATATATACGAAAGTTGTTTGAAAAATTTCAAATTAAAGTTTTGGTCTGTCAGCCTCTAAACCATCCTTTTCGAATCTTTTCCCTAATTTGAATAAAGGAGTCTTACTTGGTACATTACTACGGTCGTTTTATAAGATTGATAAATTTCTATCATGTGGCGCCACCATTCATTTGAAAACGTCATGGATATCAAGTGTCACTTTTCAAACTAGCATAGGCAAAATTTCATCCAGAAATGACACGTTGTTTACGTTGTGTGGATGTTTAAAGCCAGCATTTTAGCAATTGCTACAAAAATGAAAAAAAATATCAGGCCTTTTTGCGCCGACTCGTCACCGTCGATGAAACACGAATCCTCCACTACACACCTGAATCGAAGCAGCAACCAAAGCAGTGGACAATGAAGAAGGTGAAGATATTTTTCTCGAATGGGAAGGTGATGGTCAATGTTTTTTGGGATTCATAATAAATCATCCTGATCGACCACTTAACGAAGGGAAAAACGATGACCAGAGCCTATTATGTAACATTATTGAAACGTTTAAAATAAGAACTGACACAAAAACGGACAAGATTGGCACACAAAGTATTATTTCACTAGGACAACATGCCGTCCCGCAAATCACACGTCGAAATGGGAAAATTGAACAAATTCAGCTTCAAATTAATTCCTCATCCACCATGTTCTCTGAACATGGCGGCGTGCAAATTCTTCCTCTTCCCAAACTTGAAAATTTGGTTTGGTTGGAAGAAATTCACATCAAATGAGGATGTCATCAGGGCCGTTAATCCGTTTTTTGCAGACACGCTGGACCAAGTGTATAGCCCTTACTGGAGAGTATGTTGAGAAATATAATCGATTTTTTCCAAAAAATAGTAACTAACTTGATTTTGTACCATACTTATCAAATGACCCTAGTATATTGTGGTATACGATAGACAAACGGATTGTCGTAGCTGTCTACGCAAACAAATATCATAGAACAAATAGATTGTTCTAGAACAATCTAGAAGGCAACAGCTCGGTATAAAAAGGATGCTTAGACAATTATCGACAGCATTTGTTCAAACAACAACAAACTAATAGACGCATAAAATTAGTAGATTGTATTTGACAACAAAACTATATTCATTCGCATAAAATTAATCTATTGTATTTTTTGACAACAAATTAAAAAAATTAAATAAAATACAAAACTTTTGGACAAAGTGTAAATGTAACCCGGTGCCCGGTGACAGCGGCTAAAAAATCAATCAATATCGACCATCGGGCAGCGAAGGGAACTGTTCTGGCAAACAAGCCCCGAGGGATACGACTATATATATATATATATATATATATATATATATATATATATATATATAATAGAACTGTATAGGTTTGTGTATTCGTTTTTATCTGCGTATGTTTCATGTATAAGTGAGTAATTATTTGTTAAGAGATTAGTATGAAAAAGGCATGAAAAGCTTAAACATATTTTCGTCATATACTAAAAATATATATTGTAAATTTAAACAGTTTGTTAATATAATTTTTGAATTAATTGACAGAGAAATATTAATTTAAATTAACAAATATGACAAATATATATATATATATATATATATATATATATATATATATATATATATATATATATATATATATATATATATATATATAGTCCATGATATAGTTATTTTCGCAAATACTCCGGAAGAGTTGCAAAAGAGAATAGAAGAACTAAACGATGCCAGTCAAAAAATCGGCCTCAACATGAATCATATAAAGACAAAAGTACTGTTCAATGCGTTTGTATGTCCGAAGAAAATTGAAATAAAAGGAACGGAAATAGAAGAAGTCACGAAATATGTTTATCTAGGCCAGCTTATCAACAGAGATGGATCATTCACGGAAGAAGTAAATAGGAGAATAAAAATGGGATGGAGCTCTTTCGGACGAAACGCCTCAATATTTAAATCAACAATCCCACTCTGTTTAAAGAAAAAAGTATTCGATCAGTGTATACTACCGGTCCTTACCTACGGCAGCGAAACATGGGTGCTTAACGCCAAAATAGTTCAAAGACTCCAAACAACACAACGAAGTATGGAACGATGCATGTTGGGAATAACAAGAAGAGATAGAAAGAGAATAGAATGGATACGAAAACAAACAGGAGTCACAGATATAATAAGAAGAGTAAAGAGTCTGAAATGGAAATGGGCGGGACATGTCGCAAGAAGAGAAGACAACCGATGGACAAGAGAAATTATTGACTGGGAACCAAGGAATATGAAAAGACCGAGAAAGAGACCAATGAACAGATGGGATAAGGATATTAAAAACTTTATTGGAAAACTGTGGAAAAGAAAGGCACTGAATCGAACAAAATGGAAAATCATGGAAGAGGCCTTTATCCAGCAGTGGATTGACAGGGGCTGAAGATGATGATGATGATATATAGTCCATATAGAAAGAGATAATTTTATACAATAAAAATTATATATAAATATACATAATATAATATTATTAATAGTGAGAATAATTTTGATTTGATTGTCGCGTTCAAGCAGACAATAACATATACACGAGGGAATTTTTTATCGATCCCACTAGAAATTTTAATGAGATCGGTGTCATTGCGGAGCTTGAAAAATAATAGATACTGGTATTGGTGTAATTTGTGTCTTGGGAATAATATGGTATTTGATATTGCTGAAGTCGACAAAAATATGAACTCTATAACGACTGAACTGAACACAAAGATGTGAACTTTAATGTTATTTTTATACATGTTCAGTAATATTGCTGAATAATATTTAAAATGCATTTATTCCTAGAAGTATATAGTAAACAAAAATAATATATGAAGATAGCAATTTTTTGGTTCTTATTTAAATTATATACAAAGCTTTCAGTGAGTGTCTAATTGAACTTGTGTGTAATTATTACCACACAACGTAATATCAAGGAGTAATCAACAGGTGCAATTCTTCAATTTCCTATTCAAATAATTGAATTTCATAATGGTAGTTCTAATTATAAATGAATAATAAAGTAAAATTGAAAATCAAGCAAAAAGTGTTTTATAAATTTGAAATAGAACAAAACTAAAAAATTTTTCTAGCAATTTTCAATAGTTTGAAATATAATAAAAATGGAGCAATACACTATACAATTAAACAAGCTATATCGTTCCCTTAAAGAACATGGAAATAGTAAGATGAAAAAGCGAAGAATGTAGGTACATGTATGTTTGAATCACAAAGAGGATTATTGCAGCGTTTGAAATGAGAAAACTGGTGTTTATTGAGAAAATAATGAATAGTCTGCAGTATTTGAATTTACTGCTCAGTAATTTGCAGTTATCCGTTAGAAGTTTGAAACTAAATAAAGATCAAATCTTCCAACAAAACAACGATCCTATGTATCCACAACAATTCTTAAGGAATGAGTCTTATATAATGTCCAAAACTAACCATTTGAGTTACCCGACATAAACTCCATTGACCATATTTGAGATCAATACGATAAAAGAATCCGGAAATACGACATTACTGATCAGAAATCTTGAAAAGAATCACTACTAAAATGTACGTGGGCGGAAATCACTTCAGATGTGATGTAAAACCTTGGTTCTTCTATGCCAAAGAGACTGCAAGCAATAATAGTTTGCAAATGGGGCTCATATAATATATATATATATATATATATATATATATATATATATATATATATATATATTCATATATATTTATACAGTACTTAAAGTTCATCAGAATTGTACAAGATTAATTGAATTTCAAAATGTATTACTAACTGTATGTAGACTTTTAAGTCATTGAAATTTAATTTTTTACTTTTATTTAAGCTTTTTTTGAATTGTTTTTTTCCTGATATATATACATATATATATATATATATATATATATATATATATATATATATATATATATATATATATATATATATATATATATATATATATATATATATGTATATATATGTAAAAATATAATTAAATAGATATTCGAATAAAAAACTTTCATAGATTCTTCAATATTAAACATTTAAGTAGTGTATATTTTGTGACTCACAGTATACGAGTATGTAATATATATATATATATATGTATATATATATATATATACGAGGTCAGACAATTAAGTAATGCGACAAAATTCAAAAATCGAGTATATTTAAAAATTAAGGTACATCGCTGCAATCCCCCTCAAAGTAGTCCCCTCCCGCATCTATACACTTATTCCAGCGAGTTTTACAGTTTTCGTAACAATTCTGGAACACTTCTTGTGGGACCTCTCCGAGTACCCTCGTCACAGATTCTTGGATATCTTCAACGGAGTCAAAATGTCAACCTTTGACAAATTTTTTCATATGGGGGAATAGGAAAAAGTCGCAGGGTGACATGTCCGGTGAATAGGGCGGTTGTGGTAACGTTGCGATGCCTTTAGACGCCAAAAACTGAGAGACACTGAACGCACTGTGACAGGGAGCATTGTCGTGATGCAGAACCCAAGTCTTCGCGATCTCTGGACGCACTCTGAGCACCCTTTTTCGTAATTTTTCGAGCACATTGCGGTAGAATACTTGATTTACGGTTTGTCCAGGTGGTACGAACTCTTTGTGAACCACCCCTTTGCTGTCGAAGAAGCAAATCAACATGGTTTTCACTTTGGACTTGCTCATTCTCGCCTTCTTTGGCCTTGGTGCTCCAGGAGACAGCCACTGTTGGCTTTGTCGTTTAGTTTCGGGGTCATATTGAAAGAACCAACTTTCATCACCAGTAATAACTCGATCGAGAAGAGTAGGATCACTTTCAACCTGCTCGAGACAATCTTGAGCGATGTTCATTCGGTGGTCTTCGTGACATGCACTACTCGCGCGTTGTTACAAAACACTAAACAGCTGGCGAAGAAATAATCGTACGAGGGTGGTCAAGGTCTCAATCGAGAGAGTAGGGATCTGCTATTACGGTGGCGGAGTTACAGGTTCGCAGTGTTACCACAGGCCGAGAAAAAAAATCGGTCGCATTACTTAATTGTCTGACCTCGTATATAAGTAGTGCTTGCCTATTATTATCTATTTGATATACATTGCTATTAGATTGGTAAGAAAAAACTTGAGATTTTGTGTTCTAAATTCTTACTTTAAGTTTATCAATCAAAAAGTCATATCATCGTGTTAATGTTAATACCATTTTAAATGCATTTTACGATTTTTTTGGTAACATCAACTTTGGTTTTATTATTAATTTTAGTTCAAATTGAGCTATTGGATTAAAGATTTGAAACAAAGCAAATAAGAGCATTTTTTAATATATATATATATATATATATATATATATATATATATATATATATATATGTAGATAGATAGATAGAGAGAGAGAGTTGCATCTTTTATGATCAAGTTGATTTATTGAATTAAAGACTGAAAAGAAGCACATAAAAGCGTTTTTTGTATCAGTTCAAAACGGGTGGTAAAGCAGCAGAAAATGCCCGTAGACCAACCGAAACGCTTTTGGTGTGGGTACTGTTTAGGAACGTAAGATGCAATGGTGGTTTCAAAAATTTCGTCCTGGGGACGAGAGCCTTTAAGGTGAAGGAAGGTCACGGGTGCCCTTCTTCAGTTTATAATGACCAACTGAATGTGTTGGTTGAATCAGAACCATGCACTTCAGTTCGAGAGATTGCTTAAAGTTATCTAACAGTTCTGGTCTAACAGTCTGGTCAGCTTGCTGAAAAAAATGAATATGAATTTGAAGGTCATAAACCACAATTATTTTTCTTCCGTCCAATACTATATTGGTAAAAAAAAATGAGATTTATGACCTCAAATTCATAACAAAACCGCAATTATTTTCCTATCGAGCGAATACATTGTTTGTGGATCTATAGAGATGAAACTTTGTAAGGTTACTAGTTGTACAGAAAGCAGGATGTCTGAGAACCTCATCAACGACTATATTTAATATGTGTAGCAATTTTTCAGGAAAAAATAATCATAAGAATAGATTACGTAGTCAAATACTTTATGGTAATGTATTTTTATGTATTCGATACGCACGACAATATTAACTGTAACTTATTTACCTACATATATATATATATATATATATATATATACATATATGTAATATATATGTATATATATATATACATATATGTATATATATATGTATATACTCGTATATATGTATATATATATATATATATATATATACATATATGTATAAAACACAAATTTTTTTTGTAATTTTGCTAATGTAGTTGTCTGATATATTAGAAGATACTTGCTTTGTTCGTATCTATCTTACATGTATTACTATTACTATTTTTAAAACATGGCATAGTACAGGTTAGAATTGCACCTAAAATTTTATTTTCAGAGAAACAACTGTAACTTGTAATTACTCTGTCACATTACAGTGTACTTTCTTTATGGTTACTGTAAATTAAATACCATTTATATATTAAAAAACTTATTTAATTTTTAGTAAAATTTACATCTAACTTTGACAAGGATTGATCATTTTACAATATTCTTGAAAATGTTTATTAATAACTTTTCATTAGTAGATATCTGACATCCGACAAAATTATATAAAAGTATTAATTGAATTGCTCATGATTATCTGTTTGTAGTGAGATTTTTAATATTGGATATTTTTTTACAATGGATTGGTGCATTAGTATATATATATATATATATATATATATATATACATATATATATATATATATATATATATATATATATATATATATATATATATAAAGAGAGAGATAGAGAGAGAGAGAGAGAGATAGTTCCCTATGTATTTCAATGTGTAATTTTCATATAATTTTATTTTACAAAAAAGAAATTCTTTTCTTGAAATACTTTAAATATCACTAAATGTTTTCATCTTTGTCTTTCTTCTAATGAAAATCATACTCTCTCACTCGGTCGCACTTAAAAGAGAAAGGAGTCGTTATCGCGTACTGCACATAAATGTGAATGTGGATAATGGAGGATGCTGGACACGTTCCAAGAATTATCAGTAATGGCGACAGGTTCCCCGGAAGGGATTCTATGCGAAGTTAAGTGCAGAGGTTGAGTGTATATATGTGTATGTTTGTATGCGTTATGTGTGTATATGTATATATTTGTATATAGCAGATGTCTGGGTTTGTTGTACCAATGTACAGTTTCCAGTGACGATTTCGAACATTGTTATTTAAAACAATGTAACAGTGTACGTATTGTACAATCGTACTTGTAATGTAAATCGAGAGGATGAATATGTACATAAATTACGTTCTACTCGAAATGTTTTTCTTAACAAAGACATTTTTTATCAACACAAATCTCTTTTAACTTAACAGTTACATGTGCTTGGTTTTCTTACAAAAATTGGATTTTTTTGTTTATATTGTAAACAAATAAGGTAAATTTTAATTAATACATTGTAAAAATAATTTTTTGACGAATGGGTTTGTCAGAACTAATGTATTATCTATTGATTATTATCTGATAACTATATATATATATATATATATATATATATATATATATATATATATATATATCACTTTTATATTATCAATTTTCTATAACGTTTTAGTGGGATAAGAAAAAGGCTTGAGGAAAATCAAAGAAAAACTTATAGATTAAAAGACACAAATTATGCTGTGATCAACATAAGTAGTGTCAAATAACAACAAAACTGGGTTTATATCAAATGTTTGCAAAAATATTCAATGATAAAAATGATTTTTTGTATTATATTGAAAAATATTTATCGTTGTTTTCATCTAGATGTAAACAAATAATTAATATAATTACTGTTAACATATATAAAGTAATGTAATACTTTGCTTTTCACAAAAAAACCAATTAGTTTATATAAACTATTAAATGTTACTATTGAAAATAAAAAAGACAGCAATGAAACGATGTATTGAAATAGATCCTAAAATTAATTGAAAAAAACATTCAATATATTGAAGTAGAAATAGAAAAAATTAAATTAAAAGAAGAAAAACATACATAATTACTAGCGAATTACAATTAAATTTCAAGGACCTAAAAATGGATAATAAATATAAAAAAACTTGATTAAACGCATTACACTAATACTATTAGGTGTACAAATTAATTTGGTGCCTTTTTTTATAAAAAATCAATGTTTATTTACGAAAAAACTGAATATATTTCAATTCTCAAAACATTCCACATTATTTTATATAACTTTGCTTCATCTGTTGAGTAACTGACTAATCGCTTATCAAAAAATGATCCCAGCTTTGAGTCGGCAAAATCGTCATGCATTTTTGGATATTTTCCACTCTTTTAAATTTTTTTGTGTATTTTATGCATCACAACATATTCATTCAAAGCTGAACAAATCATTCCTGCGACTTCGACGGCATTTAATTCAACCAAAATCCGAAAAATATTCATTGCCCAACATTTTTTTTAACACCATCATGTTCATATCCTACTCTGTAAGGTTATGTCCACTGCCTGGAAAAGATATATAGTGTTTTAAATATAAATGTTGACAATTCAAAATCCCAAAATGAAAAGAAAATATTTTAATTTAAAACATAATTATGATTGATTCAATTTAAATTCACAGAATTAATTTTTACATCTAATAAATCAAATGAATGATAAAGAAAAAACTAGAAATTGAATTAATAAGCATAGTTAATACGAATAAAAAGGACGACAATAAAGGTAAGAAATCTATTGTTGTTTAAAAAATACAAAATATATACTAACTTTAATTAGATCAAGTACATTACAAACAAAAAAAAACCTTGACATGCAACATGAACTTATAAATAATGCAAACTTATTCAAAAATAAGTAAAAATTTATAAAAATAATAAACCGAAAAAAGTGAAAAAGAATTAGAATTAATAAAATATGTTATAAGAAATAAAAATATGACATTAAAAAATCGGAAATATTTGTAATATATGTGTGCATATATATA
This sequence comes from Acanthacorydalis orientalis, assembly GCA_034766995.1. Lineage (NCBI taxonomy): Eukaryota > Metazoa > Arthropoda > Insecta > Megaloptera > Corydalidae > Acanthacorydalis > Acanthacorydalis orientalis. The sequence continues at coordinate 57,550,160 of CM068314.1, forward strand.
TATATATATATATATATATATATATATATATATATATATATATATATATATATATATATATATGCCGGTAATTATAATAGTGGAATAAGTCATATATTTTTTTATTTTGAGATATTTAGACCTTTGCGTTCATGTGTAATAAAAATATTTTTTCATTACGAGTATGTAACAAAATATTTACCAAATTATTTACTGTTATAATGTAAATCTTTTATGTAATAATGAATTTTTACGATTATCATGAAAAAATGCGTGTTTTTTGATACATAATATGACTTAAACTATTTTAAATTTATTCAAATGCCTTTAAAATGACTTATGACAAAAATATTCAGTTTTATTCAAAAAAGGAAGTAATAAACAACTATTATTCACTTATATTTTGTAATTATAATCATGATTTCTTAATTTCGTATAATACTAGATATTCTTCTTCTTCTTCAGTAACAATATTTTCTTTTTGTGATGTTTTCAGAGTACGAAAATAGTCATGGAAAATGGGCGAAATGTACGGCTACAGATTCTTTATGCCCTTATGTTTTTTTCTTAGAAAGTGGGCGGATACACACATAAATTGTAAATAATTGATTTTTTTCTTACATTTTTGTCTTATCTTTTTTGGGTGAAAGATCAAAAATCTGAAATTCTGTACCATCATCTAAAGATGTTTTATAAAACATCTGAAAAACAACATCTTTTAGAAATCTGATCCATTTTATTTTCAACCAATAATCAGATTTTCCGTTAATATTTTTCGTTCTCTTTTTAATTGATTTATCTAAAGATTTTGTTTTCTAATAGTAATATAATTGTTCATTTGAGAGCTTTAAGGAAAGAAGTTGGCTTGACTTGAGGGTTACTTACCTTAAGAATAAATACAGTTTTATACAAAAATCTGATAGGTATATGCATTATTTTGTGATAAAGTATACCGAAAAGTAACTGACTTAGTCCACTATCAAATTAAATAAACACAGAATTACTTTTATCGGCCAACTTTGCTGTCATTAAACGGTACATTTCTTAATTTTTTTTAAGATCTTCTAGATTATTCAATTTTAAATAATTATAACATAAAATAAATCATAAAATCATTTTTTAATTTTTTTGACTTAGTCCACTGTCATAAATCTAACACACACACATTCAAGTGTATTTATATATATATATATATATATATATATATATATAAGAAGGAAAAAATAATAGAATTAGAAAAGAAAATAAATGATTGAGCTAAACCGCAAAGCTGAAAAATCACATTATTTAAAATGTTTATACTTACTTATTAAAACAATGCTATAACTAAATATTTTTGATACTATTCTTAACATCAATACATTGTTATATAGTATTTTTAATCTAAAGTATGATTACGGTTTATACAGATACTTATATATATATATATATATATATATATATATATATATATACATATAACTTAAATAAAATAGAGTTTATTAATTTTGATTGTTATAATGTTTTTTTATAAATGTTATACATATATATATATACTCGTATATATATATATATATATATATATATATATATATAACGTGGTAATGGGAACTACAGAAGCATAACAAAAAATTACACAAGTGTGAAAGAAAAACACGAAAAGAACATTAAAAATATATTTTCAAACGGCACTCATCAATTGTGCGAAACATCTTTCACACATTATCCGAAATATTGCGCTTTGGAGCGTTTAAATATATAAAAAAGGTATATCAAAAAGTAACGCCTTCGTAAAACAGTTAACTCGAAAAGGATATCATTGTCCATTTATCAGAATATATGAGCCGACAGTGGTCAAGTCCAGTCATAACAGTCGTTGGCTGTTAGTTCCAGAATCAGAGTTTGAGAAGGGTTCCGTACAATAATCTACATTGCAGACATATAACGTATTTCGTACTCGTTCTCGTTAAATATATTCCTGTGTTGTCATTTCCATACCGATCATATTTTCCAATTAATGTCTCTGCATGCTGCACAAAGAGAATTTCTATATGCGGTTTTAAATTTATACAAATATTTGAGTTTACACAGTCGTTTGAACTGAGTCAGCTTTTAACTTAAATATGTTATATGTATATATATATATATATATATATATATACATATATATATACATACATATATATATATATATATATATATATATGTATATATATATATATACATATACATATAATATGAAGGAGTATTTTTAAAAGTAGTATATCAAATACTATATTGATTCTTTGAAGCGTTCGTTTCATATAAAGTAGAAGTAAATATATTCCAATGTAAATAAGAACATATTTAAAAATGTTTACATATTATCTATAAATTGATTATTGAGTATTGGAAATAATTGTAGTATTTATATATTCATACATAAATGTGTATCTATTTGTATATATATATATATATATATATATATATATATATATATATATTTATATATATATATATATGTATATATATATATATATATATATATGTGTGTGCGTGTGTGTCTTGAATAATTTCAAACAATTAGATCTTTACACGAAATATCTGAAAGGCAATTGAATAGGTTTAATAGCAAGATATTTTACCAAAAAATAAATATTGAACAATTTTTATTTAAATAATGGTAAAATTTAGTTAACATTCATCTGTACACACACAACAGACACACAATTTTTTAAAAACTTAAATGTTTCATAGGCGTATTGAATTCTAATCAATTTTGCATATTCCTATTCACTTTTGATCAATAGATGTACAAAAATATACAGAAGTGTAAAAATTATGTATTCTAGACAACTAATCAGTGAATCAAATCTATTTTAAAAATGTGATAAAAAAGCACAGTCTTGTTTTTAATGAATTTTTAATTTTAATAGTTATTTTATTAAAATTTAATTTGTATAATTAATATTTTAATGACTACAGACAACAAATAATTTTAAACCTTCTAGAAGAGATGCAATAACTGTTATAAGCAATATGATATATTTTAAGATTCATTTTTTTTCTTCATTCATTGTCATTTATTGTTCTTTAGTAGGTATTACAGAACTTTTGTCAAATTTATGTTTCATTTGAGTTATATTAAACTTTGTGACTTAACATTAAATTTTAAAAAAATTAAGAAACAGAATGTATGATTTTTTTAATAAAATTCGAATGAAAATTAACATTAAATATGACAGTTTCGTTTATGTAAATTATTAATAAATAACAAACATTTTATTATAATTTTTATTATAATATATCCAGTAGTTGATAATTGAATGTTCTAAGAATAAGTTTATAATTGAATGTTCTGTTTTGCAAGTAGAGAAAATTTTTAATTCATATTTATTATTAATCTGTTATTGACTGTATCAAAACTCATATATTTTTGAATTATAATTTTCCAAAAATATGGTAATGATATTCTACTACCGTATTAGTATATAAAAAATTGATATTAAGTAAGCCATACTTCTATCTTATATATTTGTATATATATATATATATATATATATATATATATATATATATATAGTGTATATAGAGCACTTCTTAGGAAATAAAATGTTTAAATTTGTGATTGAGGTCGAAACTAACCTAGAATGGTATTCTACATTATAACCAGCAGATTTATTTAAAAGAGGATTAAAAAATTATAAAAAAGATGGTAAACAGTCCTTGATAATGTGTTATTAAATATTTTAATAATAAATATTTTTTTTAATCTAATCCTTTTCTCATTTAATAATAATTGATTACTAATGGGCACCTACAATTTATATTAATTTGGCAGAAAAATTTACGGTTTATGACCTTCAAATTAATATCCATTTTTTTCATCGCAGTTCTTGGTGAATTTTGTCGATTTCTTGACAAAAATTCTCAGCTATAATTGTTTCGCCAGGATTCAAAAATTTGTAGTAGATTACATAGACCCTCAAACACTCATCATAATTTTCTTTTGCTGTAATTTCGGGTTCGCTAAATACTTAGAGGCTTCATTTTCATCCAACCATTGTGCAGACTGCTTTCTGTAGTTGTAAATGATCCACTTTTCGGCGAACATTACTATACGATCGAGAAATGGATGGGGTCTGGTGCATAAAAGAAACGTAGAACAAACTTCGTAATGACAATTTCTTTTTGGTTTTCGTTCAGTTCATGCGGTATCCGTTTGTCAAGCTTTTTTAATTTTCTTAACTGTTTGAACTGATCCAGACTTTTTGAAGGACTAACGCCTGATTTTTGTACAAGCTCTCAAATTTTTGTGCGTGGTTCTGATTCAACTAACGCCCTCAGTTGATCGTTATGAACTGAAGAAAGACTCTCGTGACCTTATTCATATTCAAGGCTCTCGCCCTCAGCACGAAATTTCTGGAACCACTATTGAACTGTACGTTCTTTAAAAGTACCCACAAAAATAGTATCGTTTAATTTACGAGCAGTTTCTGCTACTTTACAAACCGTTTGGACTCATACAAAAATACTCATTTTTGCTTCTTTTCCATCTTTAGTTCAATAGCCTAATTTGAAAAAAAAATAATAATAAAAATGAAATGGATATTACCAAAATCCAGACTGAAAAATGAACTTTGAATTTATATTAACATAAATACAATGAAACGACACTTTCACTAAGAAAGTATTATTTTTCTACCAACATTATATCTCATTGATAATTGATTTCTTGCTTTATCATATATATATATATATATATATATATATATATATATATATATATATATATATATACATATATATATATATATATATATATATATATATATATATATATAATAATTATTCTTTTTAATTGAAAGTTTGGTTTTAAAGATTTAAATTTGAAAAAATTAGCATTAATTTTTTAATTGGTAATAAAAAATTAATTAAATATAATTTGATATATTTATTTAAATCGACTTCAGTCCATTTTCGAATATTTTGTATTAAACATTATTATTAATAGTAAAATAGTATAAAAGAAAATCCTCTGTGTGGTACAAAAAATACTGACTGAACTGGAAACTAATGTACATTTAAAAAACTTTTGAAAAATATTCTCTCGAAATTCGAGAAAAAAATATTAAATTATCAGAGAAAATTCAAGTTCGACTTTAAATTTATATGCCGCACTCTGTCTATTGAAGTTAAGACCTTTATAAAAATCCAGTGTCATAATTTTATTTTCGTGGCATCAGCATTTTCTCGCTCCGTTTCAAACACAAATTAATTTCGAATAATTTACAAACGAAACAGCTAGATTCGTACACTCACCATTAGAGTGTTATTTTCAATTAATCCGACGCAATAAACACTTAAATTGTATTTGAACATTTCGAATGGAAAAAAGAAACCAGAAGTACATAATTCTCGATCAAGTTACGTAAACATTTTACTGATACAGTTTTGCAATAATTCGTTTAAAATTGAGAATCGAAATACTTTTCTGCATTATCATCAAAGTGGGTAGGGCAGCATTACAGCTTGGTTTAATTTTATTATACGAAATTCGACCAGGATGCTGATAATTCAAACAACAGAGGTATGTGGCGCACTGGAATGCACGCTTGTCAGTCGAGAGCTGTTCATGTTTGCAATACCAATCATACTGGGAAGTTTTTTTTTATTTTATGTTTTCTTTAATATTGCCAAACGTTTAAATATTCCGAGCAACTTTGTATTCTCTTACCAACATTTTTCATTAATGAATAAATCAATTATACCTTATTTCAGTGATTGCGAACCTATGGCACTCTTGTATGAAGTTGTACGAAAAATGATTCGATTGGCATACAGAAACAATTTTATTAAAAATAATTTTCATTTTTTTTATAAAATAAAACATAAATAACACTAAATTCGGAAAATTAGTATATACGTTTTACATATATAATTTTCTACAAAAAACAATTTTAACATTTTTCAAAGGCATTTTCTCCCTAGTAGCTACACTCGTTAAACCCGGGGGCTCTGCCCCCACTCACGTTGGTCGTATTACATATATAGGCTTAATATCATAATATATGATATATATATATATATATATATATATCATAATATATGATATATATATATATATATATATATATATATATATATATATATAAGTTAGTATGTCTATATAATCCTGCTCAGATTTACAGTGAGACGTGTTGTTTTATAAAGTAGCACATTTCATTGCCGTTGTCATGATGGGCGTATTTTTAAACATGAAAAATAAAGATTAACACGGCTAAAATCGAAGCCATCCTTTCTCCAGTAGATGGAAGATAAACTTAAGGTATTGTAATAAGTTTTATCTGGATTTTTTGAAACTTTTCCCAGATGTTCACTATTTAAGAAAATTAACAAAAATGATAAACACGTCATAAATAAACATAAAGAAAAGGCTGTTTTCGGGGTCTTGCACCCCCAAGTACGGCCAGCAATACCATGATTAGAAAAAGAAGTCGTCCAAATATGTCAAAACGTGAAGAAAAATACGCAGCTGTTATATCGATATAATAATTTGTTGTGTAACTTCGCGTAACTTCGCGTCCTTCTTAATAATATTTTAATACAAAATTTCTACACGTTTTTGGTTCAATTTTTAGTACAATACTTGTCCATTTTTTTGAAATTTTACAGAATTTTTTTATATATACAGATAGACGAGAATTCTCACATTATTGTTTTTTGCTTGTTATAAAGATGAGAGAACGCAAATAATGTCATCTATATCTATACACATTTATTGTGTAGTTTTTGTATTAAGTTTTCATCTGTTATACTAGTAATTATGGTGGAAGTAATAAAAATCGTTAATTATATTTTTATGTTGATATTAGAATAGTTTCAACTTGCTTGGTTTCATTTTAGTCTAATTTAAACATTGTTATTATTAGTATTTATCACAAACTGGAATTGATTTTATTATGCTTTTAATATAAATCACAATTTGTTCGTAAAATAAAAGAATTGGAGTAATTTAACTGGAGTACTCTAAAATAGGTGTATTAGATTGTATATTCTAATTAATGAGAATGTTAACGCATTGTGAAAAACTATAATAAATATAAAGCGTAGAGGTATAAAATATTCGACACTATACAGTTATCACACTGGATAAATTTACTTTCATAAATGAATTATTTTTCCACCGAATAAAAAAATAATGCATTTTTTGTGGTTTGTGAGATAAAAATAGAACTTTTGTCATTTTTCCTAAAATAAAATACTTGAGTTAAAAATTATATATTTTTGAGTTGCATTCTAAGTAGATAGTAGAAAAAATATTAAAATGCTCGTAAGTAACAATTTAAGTAATAAATAATAAATCATCAAATATTAGGTTGATTGAAAGATAATTGCGGTTTATGGCCTTCAAATTCATAACAATTGTTTTTTTGTCAACCAAATATTTTAGTCAGAAAAAAATTTCAGGGTTACAAGTGAATGAAAAATTCATTTATGTGAAGGAATGGTTAAACCTACCAAGTAACTATAAAACTAGGAAGCTCCACCCCATACTCGCTGCGCTCGCCAACTGTCGGGGCGCTTCGGGCCCCGCTCGCTAATGCTCGGTCTCCCTAACAAATAACGAAAATCAACGAATTATACAAAAAAGTAATCTGCAAAAAGCGTAAATTGTGAAATTTTTATTGGAAAAGTTTATAAAAATTAACATAACAAAATACAATGTGAAAATATGCAACATATTTTACACAAAAGATTCAGTACATACAAAATTTTGAATAAATTTCTTATCAGTTTTACATTAAAATCGCATACTCTCTGTCGTTATACAACGTTAAACAGAAAATTGATCATATGATTGATATCAACTAATTAGAACAGAAACCACGTGATCGATATCTATCAATTAGAGAAGGAATAAAACGTATGCATAACGTCGGGGCCATTTTTATATATAGAGATGTGTATAATCATATATATATATATATATATATAATTATATATATATATATATATAATTATATATATATATATATACATATATATAAATATACATATATATATATATATATATATATATATATATATATATATATATATATATGTATGTATGTATATTGGATCAATACAAAATTTTGTATATGATTTGGAATTAAAACTCAGGCGATTATGTTTCGCAGAAAACGCTTAGATTATCAATTATGTATTCACCATCGTTTTCTGCAATCATTCTCCAATGGTCAAGCAACTACTGGATTCCTCGTTCGTAAAATCCACGCAGTTTTTGGGTAAAAAAGGCGATGAGGTGGTTTTTGATGGCCACTACGGTGTCAAATTTTTTATCGTTTAAACTGTTCTGTAGGAACCGGAACAAATAATAATCCGAAGATGCGATGTCCGAAGAATACGGTGGATGAGATATGATTTCTCATTTCAACTGCTTCAGTTCTTGCAGGGTCACTTTTGCTATATGTGGTTTTGGGTTGTAGTGCTAGAAGAAGACCCCCTGGAGATTAGTCAAAATCGGACACTTTTGTTTAATTGATGCGTTCAGTATGGCTAGTTGTTGACAGTACTTTCCTTTGTAATCATTTCGTTCCGTGGGAGAAGCTCAAAATTTTTCAACCTTTTGTTCTTTGAAGAGAATGTATTTCTCATCGTTAATCACCAACCTATCCAAAAAAGGCTCCCTGTTGAAGCGTTCAAGCAAAGAAACTGCCAAAGAAATGCGATCAAACTTGTTTTTTTTTCAGACAACGAGTACGACATCCGCGCATCAAGCTCCAACGCAAACCCAAGCTTCTTTAAGTGCATAAATTCAGTCAATTTGTCAACATTGAGTGTCTCGGAAACCTCTTCCGTCGAAATTCAAGAGTTATTGTGAACTAAGGCGCGCATTAATCGGCGTCGATCTCAAGAGCGGGCTAACCTCGAGGTTAATATCACCAAGTCGAAATTTTGTAAATTATTTCTTCACAGTCGGAAGGGATGGTGCATGGTCCAAATAATCCTCACGAATATGTTTCGGTATCACGCCAACGGTTACTCCTTTCCGAAACTCGTACAACATAATGAGACAAAAGTATATCTTTTCGTTGTTCATTTTCAAAAATTTTTCTTACACACAAATCGAATCAACACAACTGCGTCTGACATTCAAAAGAAAACTGAGACTGTCATCTTTCAAACGATATATAACATGAATACATTTTAGTAATGAGCGTCGCCATACGGCACTCTTAATACCACATATTGAATAGTATACAAACTTTTGCACTGATCAGATATATACAGATTGTTTGAAAGCCAGATTTACAACTTTGATTAATTATTACTTTACTTTGATAAGTTTAAGTTAATTGGAATTTGACATTTGAAGATAGTTAACGTGGAATTTTCCTTGTCGAATTATATGATAAGACGACATACACTCGTAGTTATTATAAAAAAAAATTTTAAATCAGTAGCGAATTTCAGTAACGTTTAGAAAACTACGTGACAATTTCGGTTGTAATAATGAGCCAATTAACTCTACGACATTCTAATTATGAATGAATTGTAACATGATGGTTTAGTAGCAGACAGGCCAAAATTAAGGACGTGTTCGCACCTAATGCTAAATGGAAAGTATTGAAACTGTGCCTCAAAATGTAGCTGAAACACAGAGTACTTTCATCAGACATCTTGCGCAGGAATTACGAATTGTCCTCACGCTATATCAATCTTCAAAATACTCGATATAGTATTTTGAAGAAAAACTTATAAAAATCATCATGAGTAGCGAGACTTACTTTGATTTGAGTGACTTTCTCCACAAGCAAAATAACCAGTACTGAGTTTATAAAAAACCAGAATTCATTCTAACATCCACAAAGAGTGACAATGTTATGCGATATTTGATTTGCAGGTGACTTTGGAATTTATTTCTTTATATAGAGAGAATTAGTGAATTAAAAAAGATAAAGAATATAATTTCTGAAATTTAGTTGTTTCACATTTACAAATATTTTCTATGAGTTATTTTCTCTAAATTGTTGTATGTACATAAAAAAAGAATTTAAAACAATTAATCTGAAAGTAAATAATAATTATGAGCAAACTATTCAAATTTTTCATTATAGAGCTAAAAATATTTAATCCCTGTTGAGATACATTTTGTAGAGTGAGTGAAGTTAATGTGTGTTAGGTTGTTTATGTTTAAATATAAAATAAAAGGTAAAATTGAAAACGATTCGTTTTGCGTTGTTAACAACATGTTAGCGTCGTAACTTATTAGCAATTCAATTCGCTACAAAATGTAAATTAGAAAATAAACCGTAATATCACATCATCCAGATTATTGCCTCAAAACATTTCGAAGCTCACAATTTTACTACTGTAATGAACTAAAATATTTACACCCAGATATTTCTTTTATTTGATTATTGACTACATTATGTTTGATAAAAGTAAAATCTTTTTACATATTTGTAGTGAAAGTATACAATTGTAAAATCGCGAAAAAAAAATTTAATATCATGATTTATATATACATTCAATCATACATATACCTAAAAAAAGTATAGTATGATTATAGGCTTATTCATATATATATATATATATATATATATATATATATATATATATATATATATATTATATATAAATATACATATATATATATATATTATATTTAAATATATATATATATATATATATATATATATATATATATATTATATATAAATATATATATATATATATATATATATTATATTTAAATATATATATATATATATATATATATATATATATCTACATATATATATATATATATATATATGGATAAAATGAAATATATAGATATGAATAAAATATATGTATATATGTAGTTATGAAGACCCTTATTTAAATGGAATAAAATGTTACCATATGTCTTACATAGTAACTTCTATCTTTATCGAAAATTAATAAGTTGTATTGATAGAGGGTAGAATATATACCTCTTAGAGTTTTAAAAGAGAAATAAATAGTAACGTACAGAAAATTAAAAAATGTAGGTTATCCAATGAATTACTAAAAAAAATATTTACTTTAATCGTATTAATTTAAGTTTTTTTCTCATTTCGGAGGTTTTCTTATAATTCTGTATGCAGCTTAAGAAAAACCAATATCGTTTTTACTCTTTGATGATTTGCTTATTAAATATTCTGCCAATTTCTCATTGAATGTTTATTCAGCAACGGTATTTACTACTCTAAATTCAATGAAGGTTTTCTGCTTTGAAAATATGACGTCTTGTTTTCTTATTTTAATGATTTGGCTCCTAACAAATGTTCCAAAGTTCTAAGTCTTATGAATATTTAGAGAACCAATTAAAAAGATTTCTAGGTTTTGAAAGAAGAAATTCATTATAATTAATATTGTTAATTCTATTTACTAAGAATTTGAGAAAAATGCAACAAATTAATTATAATTGAGAAACTTAAATTTAATATACTCCTAAACATTATTCTGCTATAATCCCTATTCTGTCAACAACAATGATATAAACTGATTATTTTACAAATTAATAATTATTTGTTTTCTTAACCTAATTAAAATTAATAATTTGAATAAATAACATCAAATAACTAATCGAGGTTTAAGGTGTTGTTTTTTCCTTTTTATCTATAAATATAATCTTTTTCGTAAGTTTTTCTAGAAATTGATCCTCCTTCTAACAATTTTATGATATTGATGAGGTAGTATTGAATATCCTCAAACTATTATTACTTTCTACTTCAAATACATTTGCTAGAGGTTTATGGAGATTAAAATCAGTACGCTTTATTAAAAAAGAATCAAATAGTGCATTTAATTCTTCATAATAAATAGAATATACATAGGAAATGATAGTCTCTTAACGAATGCAGAGTTGTATTCAGATAATGACCGTCCCAATACACACCACACTGATGTATTAAATTGATTATCGACATAAAACAAAAGCGAGTACTTATTGACTTAAGTTATCTAACGCTTTCTACAATACTGAGTCTGTAAGGTACATTTGGCGCCAATGTTTAACACAATAACATTTTTATTTATATTTAATTATACAATTGTTATAATTTTAAACATATGGTTCAAATTTCCATCCAAAAATTTGCACATCTGAATTTTCAATTAAGATATTTTAATTATGTTCTTACATTATTGCAGACATTTTTAATTAAATTCAGTATATTAAGATTTAGTTAATAAAAAATATTAAAACGCATAAGATAATATTTCATACACTCACTTACTGACCGAATCTTAAAAGAAACAAGGTAAATTATAATCAATACAGTAAATACGAAAAAATAATTTAAGATAGTTAAATGGTAACTATATTTATAAATTTTCTGCGGAATGGCAATATTAAATGGAAAACTATATAACATTTATGACCGTTGTAAATGGTAAAAGTACCAATGTAAGTTAATAAATAAATTCACCTTCTATGTAAATTATTTACATTTTTGTAATTAGGCTATAGGTTTTTTATCGTAAGAACAAGTAACACATTTTTGCCAAACATTTTTAATATGTCGTTAACGCCCCTGCATTTAAACAAACAGAGGTATTAAAAATATCTATTTGTAACTTTAGGACGGCTTATGTATACTAAAGTTAGCTGGACCACAATGTCGTCAAATAAAAGTTCTATATTTTCGCCTGATTTGATTTCATTATTGAGTTTTGAATTTTTCCCGTTCCTCTTGCATACGCTATATTTGTAATTTTTATATTACAAATTTTATAAAACATATTAAAATTATGGTGTAGATTGATTAAATTAATCTACAATATATTTACTTATTATATAATATATTGATATTAATTTTTTCTTATGCAGAGGACAATATAATTTTCTTTAAATTTTTGTATAATTTTCTAAATACCTTTTTCAATGCTTAAGGAGTAATTTCATAAGAATAACACGTATTTATTGGATTAATCATAATCAGTACATTTACATAAATAAAAATATAGAAGCATCTTGAATAACTAATAGAAACAAGAAATATATATACAATAAATCTAAATTGTAAAAATACAACAATTTGTAGAGTATATGAAAAATTCTTACTGAATCATGTTAGCCCTTGATTTTTACTTCAATAAAATAAGAAACATTGTAGAAATAATACAAGAAAAAAATAATATTTTTTCTAATAATTTACAAGCACTTCTATATCTTTAACCTTTTCATATGGTTTTTATTTAAGTTTTTATTATATGAAGAAAAATTTCATTTATATTTGAAGTTTGTATTTTTTTAAGATTTTTTATTTTCACAAAAGAGTGATGATTTTTTCACGAAACTAAAATCTAGTATAAACTTATTTATAATTAATTTTTAAAATTTTATACTATATTTATATATATATATACGTGTGGATGATTTAATAAATCAATAATCAATATTTTGAAACAGAAAATTTCAAAATGTTAATATTTACTTTTTATTGGAAATATAATACTTTCATATGATTATTGTAGCATATTCGGAATATTGCCGAAACGATGACCTCACGTCTCTGATTTTTTCAAATTCTAACAAATTTACGGAATTTTATTCGTTTAATGAACAAATTTAAACAATTTTTTAACTTTTTTTTGGTACAATCATAAATTTTCATACCCGTTCAAATAACCAGTAATTTAATATATGTGTATATAATCAGTTTACCCTGAAGCCATTGCATCAATATGTAAAGTTGTTGCTCTCATCAAAGCGTTTATTATGAAGCATATTTGATTTTTATGAATTTTTGAAAATAACTAAATGCAACTTTTTAAAATAATAAATCATTTATTTCTATAAGAAAAGTATGAGCAACAAAATAATATAAGATATTTGAATAGTATTAAGTTAACACTTTTTTAGGAAATATATATATATATACACATACATATATATATATATATATATATATATATATATATATATATATATAAATATATATATTTATATATAAATATATTCATAAATATATATATATATATATATATATATATATATATATAGCATTACATAAAATACATTTAAAGCTTAAAAAATATTTCATATGGAAATTAAATATGTAATACACGAATATTTGTCTATCCTAAACATTAATTTTAAATTAAATATCTAAATGACATTAATTTTCTTTGCATATTTACTGTTCAACACTTGAAATCCTTTTACCCTTCAAAATCTTGTCACAAATTTCAGTTCTCTATCATTGATTCAACTTTCACACGTCACTATTCATTAAAATCGATTCAATTTTCCTGAAACGACTACATTTAAACTTAAAGCGATTTTTTAGAGTATTCTAAATTCTTCTACAATTATCTTTAGGAGATTTTCGAACGCCTAAAAGCTTTCAAGATTATTCTTTCTAGATTTTTCACAACATACTCAGTTATACCTTCTAAACGATTGGGAACTTACCAGTTTTATTCCTTTTTTACACTTGGCTTTCTCACCGGAATGTCATCAGAATTAAAAAAAAAATAAAAGTATAACAATATAAGGACAGCAAGAAACAATAAACATTAAAATAATAATTCTTTCCAAGTATTAAAATAACTGAGCACATTTTGAATTCTAGTTTTTGTTAATTTTTGCTTCAATTATTACACTTGTTTCTCTTAAGTAGAGAATTTGACTTTTATATGTTAAATATGTTTTTTATAAAACAAGAGTATATTTATTTGTTTGAAAGTTATTAATCATTCATCTTAATTATAATGTATTCTGAATCAAACTGACTTCAATATATATATATATATATATATATATATATATATATATATATATATATATATATATATATATATATATATATATATATATATATATTTATTTATATATATATATATATATATATATATATATATATATATATATATATATATATTGGTAATAGAAGTAAGAGTTCACATGCTTACAGTGGAAAATAAATCATGGGAAAAACTTATATTTTTATTTTTCTACAAAGGACAATACACTTTACATAAAAATATTTAAATCCTCTTATTTAGTTCATAAGTCATTTTTAATCTTTGAATTCGGGTAGTTATAAATAATAATTTTGAGTTGATCTTAATATTTTCGACACTATTTTCTGATTAGAAAAAAAGTCATTAACGTTAATATTCAACATTGGAGGTGTTCCAGATACTTAAATCAGCATTATTGTTTCTGCACTCAAAGCTACAAGCGACTTACGAACTACCGCATTATCGTACACAAATAGAACACTATGTTTAAACATACTTCATTTTTTAAATTATCTTTCCGTTAGTTGTACGTGACGACATATTTGATAATGCGTGTGTGGCAAATAATCATTCAACAGAATCCTTCATACATTCCAGAAAATAGTGACAATAAATTTGTAACACTCAGTTGAGTATATTTCTATGGCGCAATCATTATATGCTCTTATTGTGGTAATAGATCCAGATCTCATCATTGTTTATGATCTGCTGGAGAATCTTATTTAAATCATTCTAACATTTATCAAATAATTTATGTTCAGCATCTATTCTTTCTTGCTTGTTGAAGTGAAACAACAAAATACAATGTTAAAATGTATTACAATTTTTGAAGCAAAACACTTCGCCCAGTAAAAAGTAGGGAGTGGAGTGAGAGGGGAACTTTCCACTCTCTATTTCGTATACGTGGTGCGCTTGCGCAATGGGTACCGCTCGTATACAATTGTAGGCTGAGCGGTTTCGCAATGTACTACATATATATATATATAATGTATTTATGAAGCATAGGTTTAGTTTCCATTAGCAAATAATGTCATTTTTAGAGTAGAATCGATGGAGAGTGATTAATAAAGATTAAAATATTTAATTTAATTAAATTGTGTATACTCAATTCTTATACCGCATTACCATCTCGTAATTACAATATACTAAAACTTATTCATATTGACAAAAATGACTGATTTTGATATTTAAAAAAGATAATAAGAAGTTTCAATTTTAAGGCATGAGAATTCCAAACAACGTTTTTTTTTGGTCTGTAACCCTTTTCGGAACTTCATAACAACTGATTTTGAACATTTCGAATTTTTCAAACAAAATTGTTAAAATACTTACTGTTAAAGTATATAAAATTATTTTTTGCAGCGTATAAAGTTTTCTTTGATTATATCCTTCAAGTGTTTCATCGTTTGATCATTGGTATTTTGTATAGACTTTCAGTACAGAGATCATGTTCGTGCGTGCCCCACATAAGCAAATTCATTTATTAATAAGTAGTTATAAAATGAAGGAGCAATATTTCCTTCAACATCTACCAGTCTAGTGATTGTCAATAGCTTTATTTGCAAAGAATTTGTTCAAAGTGTATATAATTGAAACATTTTCCGATTTGAATAAGAAATACTGTATTTATCTTCATTAAATTACTTTTCTTTTTCAATGTAATCTCCCTAAAATTCAACACTATTTGTTTAGCGATGTTCCAGTGTTTTTATCCTGTCTCAGAATCCCGATTTCTTAAATTTCTTAAGTTAACTGTTTGCTATCGCTTTCAGATTATCAATTGATTAAAGTCACTTACCATTAAGATATTTTTTGAAGTTTCGAAATAGAAATCAGATGCAGCTAAATCTGGCGAATACAGTACATAACGTAGCCAATCCGACTTCATTTCAGATTTTTTTTGGCAGAAAAACATACTTTTATGTACACGTATATAATTATGATTAAAAATGAGTTTCTACTTTTATAAACTCAGTCTTCTTTCATAAAATAATTTGTTCATTTGGTTTTGTTTCTAGTAGGTAGCGATTGACACAAGTTTTATTATTGATTACAAATCAACGAACAACATTCATCGTATCATTCTTAAAATAATCCAAACTCTCTTGAGAAATTTGCATTTTATTGTGTTTTTACTCCAATGTCATCTAACGTGATACCCAATACCACCATCCAATACCTATAAACACCAGGATGGTGTTTATAGATATTTGTCAGTGTATTTAAAGAAACTTTTAGTTACATAAAAACATGTATGATACGTGCGTCGCATTAACCCTTTGCATTCATAGCTGTACTGTCTAGGCACTTAAATCCGTTCTACTCCTACGGTAAGTATCACTGCTCCCATTTTATCATTTACTGCTGAAAGCTTTGATAAGCGTACGTCCATCATTGTCATCGGGTATTTATACTTTTCTATGTTTATCATACTCTTATCCTAATTCATAGTATACACACTTCTGATCTGCAAATACCAACGTATAGCCTAATGGCTTGTAGTGTAAAAGGTTAATTGTACAAACGGACGGTAAAACAGAAGAACCTGCTCGTAAAATAAACCTTTAAATAATGCTTTAATTAATGCGTCTGATGTGGGTATTATTGAGGTACGGTGCAATGAAGGTTTCAAAAATTTCGTACTGGTGACGAGATTTTTGAAGATGCTGAAGGCCATGGACGTCTTTTTTCAGTTCATAACGACCAATTGCAGGCGTTATTTGAATCAGAACCACGCACAACAATTCAACTACCTACTCAAAAGTTAGGCATTAGTCATTCAACTATTCTGAACCACTTAAAACCGCTTAAAATAAAAAATATATATGACTTTGAAGGTCATAAACAACAATTAGTTTTTTACCCACATAATATTAATTTAGAATTGGATTAATACATTACAACTAATGGATAATATGCAATAAGAATTGTTATAAGAATAATTAATTGCAATTTACAAATATATATTTTATTGTAAAATAAATCAAAAAAAAATAATTACACACCAATTTTTTTAATTTGTTTTCTTATTTATTATATTTGATTAATAAAATTTTCTCTTATTTTATTCTTATTAATTAAAGAATTTTTATCATCTATCTATAATTAAAAATCAGTCCCGTGCACACCTTTTGGAAATGTTATTCTTGTTCTGATTTGTTGATGGAGATCGCGTGGACTCTATTTTGATAGGTTGCCATCAGTGACGTATATGTAGCTTTTTCACGGTGTACAATAATGAAAGAGCGTATATGATTTCAATGTAAAATTGATACGAAATTTATTCAAAATATTGTATTCAATGAAGCTTTAGAGTAGAAAATTGTTACACATTTTAACATAATATTTGGTTTTTAATTTTTACAAACTTTTCCAATGAAAATTTTACGATTTACATTTTGCACAGATTATTTGTGCGTATAATTTTTTAATTTCTATTACTTAGTAAGAGAGAGTAAGCATCAGCGAGCGTGGGGCGGAGCTCTCTGGTATGAAAAAATCATGTATTGTAACTGAATCTTATTTATACAATTATTGACAGGCTTTCTTCTTACGGTTGAAAGATATTTTATCATACTGTGATTTCAATAAATATTTTATTAAAACATTATGTGTATTACAGTCATAGAAGTAAATGGTATTTGAAAGAATGAAATTATTATTTTAATAAAGACTACCTGCACTATTTAAAGAGACTTTGACAAAATATGCGTTCAAAAAAAACTAATTTAAAAGTGTCATTGACAGGAAATAAGAGAAACGTAATCGAAAATTACATCATTGTAAGAAATCAAAAACATAACCTGCTGCGAAGAGCATTTTATTAGAAAATTTTAAACTAAGTTATTAATGTTTGATTTACGAGTCAACTTGCTCTACATAACGTCCTCGTCGAACGAATTAAATGTCTATACTTATCGCACTGATATCATGCACATTTGGCGAGAAAAATCACCTAATAACGCCCAGTCTCCGAATATATTATGCGCGCGCTCTAACCGGAATGTGAATAAAATCGAACGCTTAATTAAGTCTAACATATAATTATTGTGTGAACGTGCTTCTGATCTTTATTCCGCAAATGACCATCCTAAATTAGCGCAAATGCTTTAACTTTGTCGTCTAGTTGTTCCCGTCGTATTGAATTAATGATAAAGATTGGGTTCTGGAAACGTTTCGAATATTTCGCTTCTATATAGTTTTTTATTTCTTTATTAAACTATCTTATTAATTTTTAAACCTTTTAATTATTCTATATTAAATAGAAGAAATATTTGTACAATAAATTAATAATAACAAATATTAAAAAATATTTGTGATATAAAATATAGTAAGTACCTTATTTTATTATATTCGTACGAACTTCATTTAATCTTCATCTCCATCAAACAGTCATAAAACTGTTAGTTTAAGATTAAACAAACATCCACATGATATATTTTTATTAAAGTTTTTTCTTTATAAAGATATTATTTCAAATATAAAATAATTCCAAATTTATTTACATAATTTCCGGGTAGTTTTGATTGACTTAATGTGAATTTTAATCTGTTAAGTAAACAGATTTGGAATAATGTATTAATATATTATATTCCTCTATTTTTTCTTTTACTTTAAAACAGTAATACTAATAATTTACAGAAATGTAATATTTTAGAATTATATTTTGTGTTAAATTTTGGATAGAGAAAATTAAGGTTTATATTAGTTTTTTATTGACAAAATATTTAATAGAAATGGAGCAGTTGTCTAATAACTAATACATATATTTTATTAATGTTTTTTATAGTGCGCTTTTCAATGCATTATTTTGTATTTAATATTTTGAGTATTTTATCTAGGTATGTGCGAATTTCTTTCTTCTACGACAGATGTAGACTTAACTTTAGATAGATAATAAACTGGTAAGAAGTTCAAATTCTATCTGAAAATGATATAAATCGATACCGGTCGTAGAACAAAGAAAACTTGCACGTAGACTACATGACTAATATAGAATAATGAACAGTAGATATATAGAAAAATAATATAATGTAGATTATACAACACAATATTAAATAATTCAATAGAAATTTTAAATTATGATTAAAAACCACTTGTTTATATTACCAATTAATAAAATAAAATACTATAATAATTACTTATTATCAAAACAAACATTCTGCTTATCTGAAGAAAAGTAGAATGAAAAAAATATTTCGGTTGTTAAAAATTATATTAGATAATTAATAAATTGAACTTATAATTTAATTTGCAGCTAAATTTCTTAAAAATATTTTATCGACGGATGATTATTTAAGTACAATTCTTTGAATATATATCTCATTGAAATAATTTTTAGAAAATTACTTTATGTGTACTGATCTGAATTGATTTAATAAAAACAAATTAATTTGAATTAATGAAGCAAAAATGATTTTATCAACAAATATACTACAAAATAATTATATTAGGTGTACGAATTAATCCGGTGCTTGTTTTATGGAAAATGAATGCTTACGGAAAGAAGATGACATATTCATCTTTAGTTTCTTTGCTTTGAGTATCGGTCATGTACGATAAAAATAAACCAATTCCATTTTTTTAATTTCTGATTATAGGAAAAATGGACACTAAAATTAATGTGTGTTGATAATTATTGTCTCATTTTGTTACGAACTATTTGTAATAATCTTTTACGATGAATTGTACATATGTAATGATATATGTAGTTTTTAAACTCTTCCCTTGTAGTCTTTGAAAATTTCATTTTCATTCATAATAATTTGTCTACATTTGTTACTTAAATTAACGTACTATTTTTGTAATCCTCCTAACCTGCACTTGTACTTCCATGCTTAAAAAATGAACACTCTTCTCTAAATTATTATTTTATTGCAAAAAAGTTCTGATACTGTTGCTAAATTCACTTTCTTAGATTTTTCTGTAGCTTGTGGCTCTGAGATTGACAGCATTTCTATCGAAAATCAGATATATGAATTGTCAATTGTATGTGACAATAAAAAAATATTTTTGAATACCTTTGATCAAAAAAAAATATGTAGTTTGTGGGGTGAAAAGGTTATTTATTTATGAAACTGATCACTATTTCCTTATTCTGATAAGTCATTTTAGACTAAATAAAGTGTTTTAATCATTAATAAAAATTCATTTTTAATTTCATTATTTTTCACTAAATTCCAGTTGTATATTTGCAAAGATTAGTATTTTCATCTGCCATACTAATCCAACGTTAGTTATAACTCAGTTTTCTTTTTAAAAAAGATGGTAATTTTTTGTGTCAATTTTTAGAATTATTTTCATAAATAACTTAATAATTTGTTTTATGCTTCTTTTTCATGTACCAAAGTGACATAGAAATATTTTGTTCAGTTCATCATAATCAGATTTTTATTTAGAATTGATATAATATTTATAAGTATATATAATGTTTGATTCATTATTATTTTAGGTTAAGATGCTCTTTTTATTAAGTATTATCTTATTTCTTGACAAATAATTATTATTCTTTCGAATTTTTGCAGTTTAAAGAATTAAAAAGTTTAAAGGTTTAATTTACACTTTACAGTCAATGTATGATACAATTTGTAAAATTTATTCAACGTTGTTAAAATATATTGTCCTAATTAATTTCAAAAATGAAGAATTATGTCATGTCAAAACTATTTTATAGTATGGTATATATTTTAAAGAAGAACACATGTTCGACAAACGTAAACATTGTGTTAGTTTTTATTAATGAAAATTTGTTCTCTTCTTTTAATTTTATTTGATAAATAATAGTTTACATATTCTCTATTATTCCGTAGAATTTTGTTTCATTTCTATACTGTTTATTAATCTATTTGAAGAAGATTTTTTCATTTTACTTAGTAATAAATTAATCAATATCCTTTTTGAATTGCCATTAGTTTATTAGTACTTATTTGCTTAAAAAATTTTTCATGGAAACAAAAAAATTAAATTGGTTGAAGCAAAGGCTGTAACCAGTGTATTCGCATTTCTAATACAAACTCACATTAAATTATTGCCTCTATTTCTACAAAAATTTTGCATTTTCACTATGAAAATGCAAAATTTTGTAGTATGTAGTCTTTCACTAGAAATACTACACCTTTTCAATTAAATAATTTGAAATTCTTCAGTTTATACTAAGTCCTTAAAAGCCGATGATATAAAAGAGAGTCAAACTTTGTACAGTTTTAAAATAACTTCAAAACTGAATAACTCTTTTAAGGATGATCACCTGCCTCCAAAATTGAAGCTCGTATTGATTCTATTTTGCAGAAATTTAGTTTTTGAGTATTTTTATACACATATTTTCAATCAATAGTCACTAACCGATTTAAATTGGTTCATATTTTTATGTTCTCTCAAAGATATGGAGATTAAAACTTTCTTTACCATTTTCTTCAAATAATTTTTACGAAAGCTAGATATATATTTTATACACCATTTTAAGTTCGAAGATTTTTCATAATATAAATACTATATGTACAAATAGTTAAGATATAATTTTTTCCTTAGTCTGTTGTCCGTTACGAACAATAATTTTTAAGTGTTTGGCATCTACAAATTTATCCAATCATTTAGGTTATGACATAATTATTAATTCATATACGAGTATTACCAGAAATGAATGATTGGTAATAACATTTCCTTTCATTAATAGTGTCTGCGTCCACACATGTTACTATTTGCCCCTTTCTACTAAACTATTTTTTTTATAACTTACGAGGGAGCTCTGCCCTCTACTCTCTTCGCTCGCCGACTACCGATAGCTTCTCCCGTATCGCATATATTACATCAATATCGTAATATATATATATATATATATATATATATATATATATACATATACATATACATATATATATATATATATATATATACATATATATATATATATATATATGTATATATATATATATATATATATGTCTATATAATCACTATCACAGTTAAATTGTGACGTTTTGTTTTATAAAGTCACACATTTCATTACAATTGTTTTGATACCAATATCATAATTTTTCGTGTGACTTCGGGTATCATTGTTAATAATAATTGAATACAAAGTCTCTACACGTTGTTCGTTCAATTTTTTTGTTCAATTTTTTGTACAATTTTTCGTACAATATTTTGTACAATACTTTGTCCGTTTTTAAAGTTTTACGAATCCTTTTTATATGTTTGAATAGATATAATTTTCATGATGGATATAGACTTTTTCATTAATGGATTTTCACTGTAAATATCAAACAGTAATGGATTTTTCATTTTTGTCAAATGAAAAAATAATTGATTAATGATAATTTTAATATATTCCTACGAGCTTTTTAATATAAATATTAATACCCACATAGATCAAATGTATAAAGTAATCATTTTTATCACATTGTCGCTCTGCGAATGATAAAGTTCTTATCTAAATGTGCATAAATCAAAAACTAAAAACTATCATTCAATTAATTCAATTATTTTTTGAACAGTTTTAATCAGAAATTGTTTAACGGTTCATGAGAAATTGAAAAAGTCATGTATAAAAGTGAATGTAGTAACATCAAAACAACTATATTGAATAAAAACAATCAGATTTGAAGGAAAATAATTTCGATTTTTTTTCGTGAATTCTGACCGTATTTTTTTCAGTGAAAGTGTAATTTCATTGTCTAAAAGTCAATATCGTGTATATGTCATGTTAAATTGCACTTTTCGGTTTGTATTTTGGTAACATAGACTTTGGTTTTATTATTAATTTTACTTCAAAGTAGGTTATTGAATTAAAAATGAAAAAAAGTAAATAAGGTCAATTTTATGTATGAGTTTAAAACAGGTGGTAAAACTGCAGAAACTGCTCTTAAAATAAATAATGCTTTTGGTGTGGGTACTGTTAAAGAAGGTACGGTGTATTGTTGGTTCCATAAATTTCGTGCTAGGAATGAGAGCCTTGAAGATGAAGAAGATCGCGGGCGTGCTTCTTCAGTATATAACGACCAACTGAAGGCGTTATCTGTATCAAAACCACGCCCAATAATTCGAGAAATTACATAAAAGTAAAATGTTTAATCATCCAACAGTGTTGGAACATTTCAAACAGCTAGAAAAATCAAAAAAACTTGATAAAAGGGTGTCGCAAGAATTGAACGACAACCAAAAAATTTCCGTTCGAAGTTTATTCTACGCTTTTTTACATAGCAGACACGATCCATTTCTCAATCGTGTTGTAACGTGGACGAAAAGTGAATCCTTTACAACAGACGCGGTCTGCACAATGATTAGACAAAAAAGAAGCCCCACAGTATTTTGAAAAACAAAAATTACACCATAAAAAATTATGGATTGTTTGGTGGTCTGCTCTCTGTATAATCCATTACAATTTTTTGAATCCTAGCAAAACCATTATAGCTGAGAGTTATTGTTAATAAATCGATAAGTTGCACCAAGAACTGCGACATCTGGTCCCCGCATTGGTTAATCGAAAAGGTTCAATTATGATACACAACAATGCACAACTTCACGTCGCACGATTGATCCTTCAAAAGTTGTAATGAATTGGGCTATAAAACATTACCTGATGTACCATACGCGCCAGACATTTCACCAACAGATTATCATTTCTTTAATATTTCATCAACTTTTTACAAGGTGAGGTAAGGTCTTCAACATCCAAGCTGCTTCCGAAAATGTATTTCTAGATTTTATCAACTCCGGAATATTACACCACCGGTATATAAATAAACGTGTAATTAATTAGCCGAAATGTGTCGACTCATAGTGTTTTGATTAATGGTGCATATTTCGATTAATAAAGTTAATTATTAGCTGAGAAAAATGTACATGAATTAAAAAGTCATAAACCGCAATTATTTTTCTACCAACCTAATACATAAATTTCAATTTTGCATATTTTGTTGTTTAAGGTATTAGTACAAGTAATAGTTACTTGTATATTTATTTACATAATTATAAAATATTAGTTCAGATATCATAAGGAACAAATATCTTATGTAAAAACATGCAACATTTATGCTTAAAAATGATTTTGATTTTTTATTTTGTTTCAATACTTTTTTTTAAATTTTTATCAATATTTTTCAATATTGATGATAATAATAAAATAATCTGTATATACATATATATATATATATATATATATACACACACACGAGTTCAGACAATTAAGTAATGCGACCGATTTTTTTTCTCGGCCTGTGGTAACACTGCGAACTTGTAACTCCGCCACCGTAATAGCAGATCCCTACTCTCTCGATTGAGACCTTGACCACCCTCGTACGATTATTTCTTCGCCAGCTGTTTAGTGTTTTGTAACAACGCGCGAGTAGTGCATGTCACGAAGACCACCGAATGAACATCGCTCAAGATTGTCTCGAGCAGGTTGAAAGTGATCCTACTCTTCTCGATCGAGTTATTACTGGTGATGAAAGTTGGTTCTTTCAATATGACCCCGAAACTAAACGACAAAGCCAACAGTGGCTGTCTCTTGGAGCACCAAGGCCAAAGAAGGCGAGAATGAGCAAGTCCAAAGTGAAAACCATGTTGATTTGCTTCTTCGACAGCAAAGGGGTGGTTCACAAAGAGTTCGTACCACCTGGACAAACCGTAAATCAAGTATTCTACCGCAATGTGCTCGAAAAATTACGAAAAAGGGTGCTCAGAGTGCGTCCAGAGATCGCGAAGACTTGGGTTCTGCATCACGACAATTCTCCCTGTCACAGTGCGTTCAGTGTCTCTCAGTTTTTGGCGTCTAAAGGCATCGCAACGTTACCACAACCGCCCTATTCACCGAACATGTCACCCTGCGACTTTTTCCTATTCCCCCATATGAAAAAATTCGTCAAAGGTCGACATTTTGACTCCGTTGAAGATATCCAAGAATCTGTGACGAGGGTACTCGGAGAGGTCCCACAAGAAGTGTTCCAGAATTGTCAAGAAAACTGGAAAACTCGCTGGAATAAGTGTATAGATGCGGGAGGGGACTACTTTGAAGGGGATCGCAACGATGTACCTTAATTTTTAAATATACTCGATTTTTGAATTTTGTCGCATTACTTAATTGTCTGATCTCGATATACACATATATATACACACACATATATATATATATATACACATATATATACACACACATATATATATATATATATATATATATATATATATATATAGATAGATATAGATATAGATAAAAAGATAGGTAGATAGATAGATGTGTGTGAGAAAGAGAGGAATTGAGAGAGAATGTGTGTGTGAATTTTTATGTGAATGTGTGTCTGAACATTTACAAAATGCAATAATTTCGTTTTATGTTAATTCTGGATGTTCGAATTTCTGTTATCATCTGTAAACGCGGAAATGTGATTCTGTTTGAAAATAATGTCAAATTGAAGTATGACAGATCAATTTACGAGATAAAGTTTCCAGCATGTTGGACACGACACTTAAAAAAGCTATCAAATACGGCCCAAAGGTTTAATTTAATTTGACGTGAATGCGATAAACTGATATCCAAAATAATACCGAATGTAATCTTTGACTCTTTTATCGTTCAATATTTATAGCTTTTATAACGTAAATATATTAAATTTAATACATACATACATACATATATATATATATATATATATATATACATATATATATATATATATATACATATATATATATATATATATATATATATATATATATACATGTATTTATATATATATATATATTTATATATATATATATATATATATATATATTTATATATATATATATATATATATATATATATATATATATATATATATAATTCTCTGTATCTATTATGAAAATAATTTTAAAATCAGAATATAATTTTATCACTTAGTGTGCAGCTTAGTGTTCTCATGTTCGTATACACACTTTGTTTTTATTTACAATAATTATAAACTACTAGTAAATAAATTCCTCTTGGTCAGCCATATTTGTTTTTTGTTATTTCATTTTACTCATACACATAAACACACACACACACACATATATATATATATATATATATATATATATATATATATATATATATATATATATAAATACTCCAAACAACACAATGAAGTATGGAAAGATGCATGTTGGGAATAACAAGAAGAGATAGAAAGAGAATAGAATGGATACGAAAACAAACAGGAGTCACACATATAATAAGAAGAGTAAAGAGTCTGAAATGGAAATGGGCAGGACATATCGCAAGAAGAGAAGACAACCGATGGACAAGAGAAATTATTGATTGGGAACCAAGGAGTATGAAAAGACCGAGAAAGAGACCAATGAACAGATGGGATAAGGATATTAAAAATATATATTCTTGGAAAACTGTGGAGAAGAGAGGTTGAATCGAACAAAATGGAAAATCATGGAAGAGGCCTTTATCCAGCAGTGGATTAATAGGGGCTGATGATGATGATGATGATATATATAAATGTGTGTGTTTTTGTAAATAAACTATTTTCTGATATTATTCACCTAATTATATTAATAAATCTAATTATTACTTGAAATTTTATTCAAATAAATCAACCTCTAGCTATAGGAATAATTTTATTACTTCAAACAATTAATATTTGTTTAACAAGTGAATATTAATTAAAACTTTCTGATTTTCATATATTTTATTTCTTATTATATTAGGATGAATATTAGTATTATTTATTTATATAACCAGTTTAGCCTCAAATGAATTATTTTCTATTTCAATAAAAAACTTTTTATTTAATATTTCAATAATATTTATATTAATTTTAATTACATTAATTGAATATTTTCAACCATCATCAATTATTATAAATATTGATATAAATATTATAGAAAATATTAATTCTAATGAAAATTCCATAAACTTAATTAAACTGTATAATTTTCCAACAATAAATTTAAGCCTTCTATTAATTAGTTACTTATTTTTAACATTAATTATTGTTGTAAAAATTACTAATATTTTCTTTGGATCTTTACGTCAAATAAACTAATGAATAAACCTATACGACTAACTCATCCTTTATTTATAATTGCCAATAATTCCTTAATTGATTTACCAACCCCATCAAATATTTCTACATGATGAAATTTTGGATCTTTATTAGGCCTATGTTTAATTATTCAAATCTTAACAGGACATTCCTAGCTATACATTATACTGCTAATATCGAAATAGCCTTTTCTAGAGTAGCTCATATTTGCCGTGATGTAAATTATGGTTGGTTTCTACGAACTTCCGCACCAAAGGAACAATAAGTAGAATACTATTTTGTATTTTATGTAACAAATATTCTACCTTTTCACTATATGAACAATTACTCATTATACTTATTATGTAAACAGATTAACACGTACCTAAAATACAATAGTTATTATAGTTAAATAGTTATTTATTTGTTATTTCAATGACGACTTAATTTGAAATATATAATTCTATTTATTTGTTTTATTCAAGTAGTTGCAGTTAATAAAATAGAAGTAAAATTCTTCTTTTCGATTATAGAATTCTAAAAAAATATATAAATATTCTTTTAAAATATATGATCGAGATGTATATTACATTGCTAAAGAGAAACAAGAAATAATTAAATCATTTATTATTTTAAATACGATTTTAATTTTTATCTTTTTCATTAAAAATATAAAATTTATAATATTAAATAAAATTTTAATTTTTGTCTTTTTCATCCATGTTTTTATGTCAACCCATTAGCAAACCTCTAGGATCTACGATAGCAAAGGAAGTCATCGGAAGAAACAGCATTTAATTAATATGTTATGCTAATTTCATTTCTTAAATGGTTTATCTTTGAAATGGATGAGTCTGATTTCGTTCTTAAGGTGATTTTTGTTCCATACTTTATTCTATTTAATATTTTAATCTTATTTTCTAATCAATATTCATTCATTACGGTAGACAAGTAATGTGACGCATGGTCTTAATAGAATAAACAATTATAATAAAAAATTGACCTTCGCTTTCTGAATTTTTCACGAAATGTTTTTAAATATCAATTTAGAGTTGAAGTTGTAGTGAATGTTGTAAAACTCTGTTTAAATAAAGTAATCACAACATAGTTTTTAAAATGGATAAAATTGAACATCATACATTGATAAAGTTTTTTTATTAACATTCACGTCCCGGTGCGGTAAACTCAGTTGACCACAATTTTTTATTAGCAAATATCCTTTCTGTTATTCATAGAACACTGATATTCTTTGTTATTCTCTATTATTCGTTACTATCATTAATGAATTTTAAGAAATATTAATAGAAACCACAGATATTGCTTCAATTTTCTGTTTTGTTTCAAAACCAACCTTAATCATAGTATCCATGCGTTGTTCAATAAATGTTAGTTGAATGATCGTCAAACGTTTCTCTTCTGGAAGTAAATTGATATTTTTAATTACTAGGGAGCTTTGCCTCCTTCTCGCTACGTTCACTTCCCACTTACTGATGATCGCTCTTCCCTAATAAATAACAGAAATTAACAAATTATACGCACCAATAATCTGCGTAAAATGTAAGTCGTAAAATTTTTATTGAAAAAGTTTATAAAAATTAACAACAAAATAATACAATGTTGAAATTGTAACAATTTTTGAAGTGAATACTTCTATAGCCACGGTAGGACGAAAAGTCGAACGCTTCCTACAGCATGAAGTCTTGAATAGAGTGAGGATGAAATGTTCCTACTCTTTCTTTCTATCTCTCTCTACCTCGCACGTCAAGCGTTTGCGCAGTGGATACTGCCCGTATATGTATTGTAGCCTAAGCACTTTCGCAGTGTACTACGTGTGTATTTATGAAACATAGCTTTATTATCGTAAGCAATTTAATTCTTAAGCCTTATTCGCACGAGCGTTAAAAAAACGTTTTGTTCAGAGTTAGCGTTAGCGCTTTTAAAACACTCGCAGATATAGTGTTCATATGAGTGTTTAAAAATCACTTCCTTTTATCATCTTACGCAGTTTGGACGCATGAATTCTGAAGAGTTGTTGACAATAGCTGTATGTATTTTAAGAAGGCGAAAAAAAAAGAAAAAGTTCTGTGTGCATCCTCAGAATGATCAACGATACTTGAAAGGACAGTTTGTGGCTATTTATGAAGATTGAATGTTGTATCCGGATGTTTTTCAGCTACTCCAGTATGAAAATTGGAACATTTAATGAATAGTTGAGAATTGTTTTCTACTATATTTTCTCAATTTGTGATTATTTTTGAAGTGTCTTCCTTTAAAATTCTGTTTGAATAATTTGGTAAAACTCTATTATATAATAGAGATCTCGATTCCACCTCCAAATAAAAATGTTCAGTATCAAATACCGCCATTTTCGTAATTGATGTCTGCCGTTATCTGTTGTACTTCTAATCAGTACGAACGTGCAAGCAAGACTGACTAACAAATTCGGCGTCATTCAGCGCTTTTTAAACCCCAATCCGAATGGAAACACCCTCTTCCATATGTTCTATTTACGTCAACGCAAAACGTTCGGCGTTAGAAATGAATTAGAAATGAAGTTCAATATTTCTTACCGCGCGTTAAATAAACGCCGGTATGTGAAAAGAAACACTGAGTTTCATATGTTTTATTGAAAAGATAAAAAAAATCGCGCGTTGACGCGTTTTTTTAATGCTCGTCCGAATAAACCGTTAGAATAGAATCAATGGAGATTGATAATTATAGAAATAAATTAACATATTTAATTTAATTACGTTATGTTATTAAATTTATATACCGCATTTCTGGCTCATAATCCTAATATCCTAAAACTTATCACGTTAAGATAAAAAAAAACGGTTTAGATATTTAAAAAATGATAAGAAATTTTACTTCCAACGCGTAAGAGTTCCACACATCATTTTTTTTAATCTTAAACTGTAGTGAATACAATATTTTGAATAAATGTTATCAGTCCTACATTGAAATCGTATACACCTCTTTCATTGGACGTTATAAGAGAGCTATATACATGTGACTGATGTTTACCAATTAGAACAGAGACGACGCGATATCCATTAACCAGTCATTGATGTTCAGGAATACGAATGGTTAACGTGCTACTTGAAGAATGTAGTGAGAGGTGTAGCGTTTCGAGAAGGTGCTCTACACAAAAAAAAAAATTTATGAAAATTTAAGGATGGAATTACTTTTGTACATAGGAAACCATTTTTCATTTTTTTGTGAATCACATGTTCTATTGATACTGATTTGTGGATGAAGTATTTTGACTTTGATGTTCAACAAACCAAAAATACTTCTATTCCTGTATAAATAGTAATTTTTATGAAAAATATTAGAGGTTACCGGGATGTACGGCATCGGAATGGAGAGTTTTAAAATGGCACCGGGCTGAAAGGGTTAAAAAAGGTTTACCTCCAGTAGAAATGCTTCATGAGATCAAAAATGTTTTCAGTAATAGTACAAATTCACTTACAACTGCAAAAAAAATGACTGAAGAATTTAAACGTGGTCGTACAAGCTTGGAAAATAACCCTCATAGCGGATACCAAAAAAATGAAATGACACCAGATAAAATTGCACGATATTGTTTGAAAATTTCACAAATTAGTGGTGTTTGATATTACTCAGGCTGTGATAATCTCCAGTGAACGAGTATTTCATATCCTACTTAAAGAGTTAGGTATGTAAAAGCTGTTAGCAAAAGAGATGCGGCGTTTATTGACAATTGAGAAAAACGCAATTAAATGCAAATTTCTCAAGGGTACCTTGACAATTTGATGAAGAGTGCGACTTATGTTATTCATCGATTTGTAACTGCTGATAAAAATTAAGTCTATGATTATACATTAGAAAAAACAGCAGTTAAAACAATAGAATTATCGTGATTCTTCATCAGAAAAAAGACAATATGTATTCTATCTGCAGGACAAATTATGACTTCCATTTATTGGGATTCTAAGTTGATATTGCTAATAAATAATCTTAAAAAGGATAAAATGATAACGAGAAAGTACTATGATAACCTTTGGAGCCAAATGATGCCAAAAATTCGTAAAATTGATCGAATTTATCAAAGAAAATAAAAACAATTTTTAGAACGATAAAGCACGTTCCCATACAAGTATCTTTTTTATTACAAAAATCACCAAATTTAAGTACGATTTTCCACCCCGTCCGCCAATTTTTCAAAGAATATCTCAAAGGTAAGCAATTTTCTTCAAATCATATTCTGAAAGTGGCAATAGCTACTTAGAAAACCCTATGAGATAAAGGCATTGAGTAAAGTGTGTTGAACTTTAAGGTGATTATGGTGAAAAATAAAATTAATTTCAAGGAGATAATACAATCTATTACAACAAGATCATGAACTTTTGGAAACGGTATCCTATCTCAACATTTGTGTTATTAATGTTAATTAGACTGTAGAAGGTAACGCACAGTTAACTAATTTTTGTTCATGAATGGATAAAAAGCCCATATATCAACTTTATTGACTACATTCAGAATATTTAAATCTATTAGGTTGACAGAAAAATAATTGCCATTTATGACCTTCAAATTCATATAAATTTTTCTTTCATTGATTTTTCTAGCTGTTCTATGTGGTCCAGAACTGTTAGATGACTAACCCCTAGCTTTTCGATAAGCTATCGAATTGTTCTTCATAGTTCTAGTCCAACTATCGCATTCAGTTAGTCGTTATGAACTGAATAAGGATGCCCGAGAATTTCTTTATCTTCAAGACTCTCGTTTTTAGAAGGAAATTTTTGGAAACACCAGTTCACCTTCCGTTTCTTAACAGTACCTATATCACAAGCATCGTTTAGTTTAAGAGAAATTTCTGCTACTTTACCACCCGTTTTGAAAAAAAATGTTCTTATTTGCTTCTTTTTCATCTTAAATTCAATAGCTCAATTTGAAGTAAAAATTAATAATAAAACTAAAGACGATGTTATTCGAATACGAACAGAAAAATTCAATTTAAAATGATATTAATATAAACACAATAAAATGACAATTTCATTGAGAAAAAGTAAGGTTAGAATTCAGACAACAAAAACAGTAGTTATTATCATACCAATCTAATATAATTATAACTAATTTATTAATATCAACATGAAATTATCCCTTTATTGTTCATCATAAAAGAAATATTTTAACTTTATTTTCACAATAAAAATATAAAATAACGTTTTAATGTGTTCGAAAACTAAATAAGGTAGAGATCTAATCTCTTTTTTATGTCACATTTGTGAAAATAACCGCTATAGCCGTCACAATTACTTCACCTAAAATATGTATAACAGCTCTCACTGTCAGAGCCATTTTAGATAAAATACAAATGACAATTACAACCCTTAACAAAAATATACTTATAAGTGGATAACTGACGTCATATATAATAAGGTCTAAAGATAAGGCATTTAATTTATACAATTGAAATATTCTATATAAGCATTAGAATATGTCATTTAATAGGAGATGAAACATATTACTCTTTGATTATAATGATACAAATTAAATAATTAAAAAAATAAATAATAATAATTTTGTATTTATTAAATAATGCATTAAATACGAATTATTTTTATTATTATAGAATTATTTATTACTTTTTCATAAACTTTTATTCAGATTAAAAGAATTGCGTTTTTGAGTCAACATTTTTTTTGTAAAATGTTTTTTTGTTACTTTACATAGAAATTGTCCTTATATACACATATATATATATATATAATATATATATATATATAGAGAGAGAGAGAGAAAAATAATTCCATCACAAAATTTCAATTATACAAATTTTCTTATTGTAGATTACCTCTTCGCAACACTGCTCCCCTTTCCCCCTACACTCTATATGTAGCACATTATCCATTTTCATTTCCGATGTTTTACAAATAATTACCGATTATAAGCCAGGGTGATAAGCAAACCAGGCGAGAGAGCGAAACGGACGGGAGCGGTTAGCGTAGCGAATAGAGGGTAGAGCTCCCTGGTTAATAAAATATAAAAATAAAAAGCGTAACAAGAGTGTTTGAAATAAGATGTAGTTAATACAGAAATGATTAATAATAAATTAAAAATAATGTTGAAAAATTGATTTTTATGTAAATATAACAGTAAGAAATAGCATTGATCATTCATTTCTGGTAGAAAATCCGATGAAAATCTAACATTTTGAACTAGAACCTGAATACTACTAAGAAATTTAATGCTTATTTTAAAAGATAGTATAAATGTAAGAAGATTAATAATTCTATAATACATATTTAACAAAGCACAACTGAATAAAGCAGTACACATTATAGGTGGACCAAAAGACTCTTTCTCATTTCGAAAAGTCTTATATTTTACTTTTAATAATATTTACACTTTTCCCTCACAGAAATAAAGTTTAACATAAAAATTGTATAATGGATTAGTGCATTCCCTATCAGCATGCAAGAATTGTGCAAATTTACTTCAGAAGCAATGACTCAATTATTTCAACTCAGAGCTAATTTCGGTTTGATTTTAACACTAAAGATACATTGTCTGCACCCTGAATTGGACGTTAATTGCTAGGTTTAGAAAATCATAAGTAACTAGTGATCTAAGGCGAGGTGGTAGACCACGATTCAGTCGAAGTGAGACTTTGATATAGCGAATAAGAAAGATAGCACGTGAATCACCTGAAACTTTGACAAGAAAACGCAGTTAGAAATTGTGAATTTCACGATCGTTGTTGGTAAGAATTTTGCAGAAACATTTGTTTCTTTTTCCATTTAAAAATGAACTGATGCAAGAGTTACAATCTCAGATCATCAACATCTCGCATAATACACCCGTAATTAACCGTAATAACCCGTTTCTTAATCTAGTATGAAGTACTGAATAATTTACTACGAAAATAATAATGAGTGAAGAAGCTCATTTTCATTTGAGCGACTCAGTAATGAATCAATAAACAAAGTGCAAGATTCTGAGGATCATGAAATTTTAATATCATTCACCAGAGACCCTTTCATTCATTTAAACTAACAATTTAGTTATTGTCATTCTCTTTTGAGGACGAAGAAAGAAATTCGGTAAGTCACTGGAGAACATTATGTTTCAAAACTTCTTGGTACCGTATCTAGAAGAATTAAATATGGACAAAATGTCGTTCCAATAAAATGATATTAAGACCCACACATTTCATGAAACAATGATAATTTTGAAAGATCTTTTTTGGACATACACCGTGGCCTGTGGAGACCATCTGTCCTTACAGCAACTGACAAATTTTTCTGGGATTATCTGAAAGAGCGGATTTAAGTTGATAGTCGCAACATTTTTCGTTAGTAAAAAGTCATCATCAATGAAGAAATGAGCAAACAGGTCATCGCTAAAGTAAATACATATTTAAAGAGCTTTATGAATGGACCTATTCCAATGGTATAAAAGTATTAGAATATCGTTGGTGTAAATGAATTAAATTTAGAGGAGATTATACCAAAAATAAAAATTTCAACAAGTGTTTTTGTTTTATTTTATTACTCGTATACCCAATTCCAAGAACTTTCCGAACATTCCTCGTATTAGTAGTGGCGTCATATTTTTTTCGTTGTTATTTGAGTACATCAATGATTTTAACTGATTTTGAAACGATTGCGCTGTATTATGATTATATTTTGAGAAAATGATCTTTGTATGATTATTCTCAAAATATAAGAAAATGAAAAAGCGTGTTGATTCTTTGACTTTATTTAACTAAGATATATATATATATATATATATATATATATATATATATATATATATATATATATATACATATAAGGTAAAGATGAATTTTCAAACCGAAAACACAAATTAATCTATTCTCTATTTGAGTTTGTAAATCTTGTTAAATTTAATAAACTGATAATGTTAGAATAAGCTCTTACCCTTATGTAATAATTTTAGTCGTTCAGTCTGAACCACGTTATTAAAATAGATTTGCAGCGATAATTACCATATTTTACAAAGCATGTTTGTAAATGAAATGATATGTAACTATAGTTGTCACGATCTTATAATTTTTTTAGTTTTAATACTATATGATAAAAACTTGATAGGTCTTATATAAGTTTGTCATAAAATGAAATGATACATTATTTTTATAGTAACAGAAATAACTTTAGTTATACTGAAAAATAATATTGTTCTCTATTATTTTTTGTACACAATAAATTTTAATTACTTTGTTGAAAATATCCGATATTTTTCAGATATTGAACAAAATCATTTTTAATCTTAGAAAATATATATTAAATGTATTTAAACTATAGTCATATGTATGTTAATAACGATTAAAATGCAACTTTTAACAACTAATTCAAACACTATTGAATGGATGGATAATTATGTATAATTATTATGTGTGGGTGGATAATTTATTTACTTCACCGAGTATTTAGTTTATATATATATATATATATATATATATATATATATATATATATATATATATATAAGAGTAGTTATAATATTTCTATCATAATGATTGTACAGTATTTTTTTAAATTATAATATAAATCTAAAATAAAATTTTTAATAGTATGGAAACAAGTATAAGTATGAATTTTACTTGATTTTTTTTGTAATTGACTATTTAGCGTTAGTTTTAAAAGTTACAGGTTTAAACAAAAAATATCCAGTCCACTGACTTTACAATATTGTAAAAAGTGAAAATAGTGACATGATATAATGCGGTCGTAAGTTGTTAATTGACTGTAATTGAGTTTGTATCAAAAAGTAAAATGTTTTGAGAGTTTTAATGGTTTTATATTTAGATGTTCTTAACCACGGCGATTTTTGGTATACCTGATTGAGCAGTATGACTATGAGAAATTTTTTTTTAAATTTGAAAAGATAGTCACAGAAATACTTCTACTTTTCAAAACGACCTAAAGAGAAGATGTTTTAATTCATGCCTCGTATTTTGAGTGGTTCAGGTGTTTTAAGGAAAGTTTAACTTCCATAAAAGATGATTAAAAACTGGTATATATTTAAATCCATTTTCTTCGATTCTCAAGAGCTTATTCATAGTGAACAGTACCAACAGCTCCAATAGTAAGTTAAAATTTTTATCGTAATATTTTTAACCGTTTGCTAAAGAGGAAGAGGCCTGAAAGATGAAAAAATGGATTGCGGATATTGCAACAAGACAACACACAACGTCAAACTTCACCTTTCTGATTCGACAGTTTTTGTCATAAAAATAGTAAAAAATAATCTTATTCTCTTCATTCTCGAAAAAGTGCTTCTAGAAGTGAAAAAAATTATGAAAAGTTTGAGTAGTTACTGAAGAGGTATCTATATATTGATTGTGAAAATTTAATTTACAATACTTTTTATAAACAAAGTTTTATGACGCTAGTCCACATATTTTTACAGAAAAACATTTCTACACAAATTCTAATGATGAATATATATATATATATATATATATATATATATAGATTAAGTATTTCCATTATTTCCATAAAAGTACTTAGTTGTAATTTCTTAATCAGTACTATATATATTTGTGATAATTTTATAGTGCGCATTAGCTTATATATAAACTTTTTACCACAAAAACTCTGTTAAAAGATTAAAAATTAATAATTTAGAGTAAAAATTAAGTAAAAATTATTATGTTATAGACTTTTTTGGAGATTGCATTGAAATCCTGTGTTTTTTGTGTTATTTGAGCATTTATTTCAATAAAAAAATGTGTGAATACATCAATCAAAATATTTTCTTTCGAAAGTTAAGATTTTTTCCCAGTTTTCTGGCAGAAGTTGGATTTCACGACGAAAGAATGGTCTGTCTTTTGAGCCAATTCATTCAGCAATCCAATTTTCGACTTCTCCTTAGTTATGGAAATGTTTATCTTCCAAAACGTGTTGTATCGATCGGAACAGATGGTAGTTTATTTAGGTCAGATCCGGATAATACGCTGGGTGCGGGAGAACCTCCCATTCGAACTCCATCAGTGTTTGTTTCATGGTTATAGTAACAACGGGCCGAGTCATGGAGAAGAATCACTTTTCGGAAATTGATGGTCGTTTTTGCATCAAATTATCATTCAAACGTTCCAATTGTTGTCGATAACGTTCGGTGGTGATTGTTTACTTCGGTTTCAACAGCTCATAATACACAACACCCTCCATGTCCCACCAAATAGAGAGCATAGTTTTATGACCGTGGATTTTTACTTTTGGTGTCGACGTTATGGTTGGCCAGGATCAACTCATGATGTCTTCCGTTTCGAGTTGTCGAAATAGATTCATTTTTCATTGTCTGTCTCGATGTATCACTAGAAACTCTTCTTTTTATGCCTTACAAGCAAAGAAATCGAGACATTTAAACGATTAGGAATAGCATTTCCGGTCAATTTATGTGGCAGCCATCTTCATTCTTTCTGTATCTTTCCCCAGCACTTGTAAAGATCAAAAATGGTTGATTTATCGACTTCGAGCTGTTGAGCCAATTCTTTGAGTTTTTGAGTAGAATTTTCATCGAATAGAGCTTGCAGTTGTTCATCTTCAAACTTTTTCTATTTACCTGGCCGTTGTTTGTCAAAAACGTCACAATCACCACTTTTGAATCATCGAATCCAATCTCTAGACACTGCTTTCGATGGACCAAATTCACCATAAGTTTTCGCAAGGAATCGATGAGCTCCAGCTGCATTTTTTTTTCAAATTAAAAAAGTGTAGAAGTACACATCGGAAAAGTAACTAATTACGTTCCATTTTAATTCTGTTATAGAAAAGCACTTGTGTAAACAAATGATGCAGTCTGATGACTGAATTTTAGTGAGAAATGTTTACGCTTCAAAATGACATAAGAGACATCTCACTCACTGCCCACAGCATACACACCTAGAGTCATCTAAACGTGAACAGCGGCTTTCAATGCAACCTCCTATTACATAGTATTTTATCTCAATGAGAATATAATATATCAGTTCTTAACACTTCTTGGTTCTTTAGGACTTCTTAGAAAATAATATTTCGTATATTTTACCATTAGAGTATTCGTAATTATATTCGGTTGATGGAAAAATAATTGCGGTTTATGACTTTCTAATTCATATACATTTTTCTCAGCTAATAATTAACAATATTAATTGACATAAGCACTATTAGAATCGATGTAATTTTTCCAATTTATTACAAGTTTATTTATTCCGGTGGTGTAAAATTTCCTAGTTCTGGAGTTGATAAAATCTCAAATGTATTTTTGTCAGCAGCTTGGTTGTTGGATACCTTACTTTACACGGGAAGAATTTGTCGAAACCTTAAAGAAATAATAATCTGTTAGCGAGATATTTGTTGAGTCTGGTGGATGAGGTAATGTTTCATATCTCAATTTATTCAACTATTGGAGGGTAAACCGTACGACGTGAGGTCGTGCATTGTCGTGTAGAAGGATTGGACTTTTCGATTGAAAAATACGAGGGTCAAATGTTGCAGTTCTTAGAGCACTTTATCGATTTTTTGGCAAAAATTCTCAGCTGTAATGGTTTCGCTATTCAAAAAAATGTGATGTGATTTTACCGAGCGCAGACCATCAAACAGTAACTATAATTTTCTTTTCGTATAATTTCGGTTTTGAGAAATGTTTTGGGTTTTCATTTTTGTCCAACAATTGAGCACACTGCTTTCCGTTGTCGTAAAATTTCAACTTTTCATCGCA
The DNA here is from genome assembly GCA_034766995.1 of Acanthacorydalis orientalis. Classification (NCBI taxonomy): domain Eukaryota; kingdom Metazoa; phylum Arthropoda; class Insecta; order Megaloptera; family Corydalidae; genus Acanthacorydalis; species Acanthacorydalis orientalis. The sequence goes on from CM068314.1 coordinate 57,589,567, forward strand.
CGTTACAATACGTCCGAAAAATGGATCGTTTCTGCTGCGTAAGAGTGTAAAACAGACTTCATAACGGAGACTTTTTTGGGTTTCATTCATTCATACGGTACCCATTTGTCAAGATTTTTTGATTTTCCTAACTGTTTTATGTGGTCGAAAACTATTGGATAACTAACGCTTAACTTTTGTACATGCTCTCGAATTGTTTTACTTTTCGAATTTTTGTTCTGATTTAACTAACGCATTCAGTTGGTCGTTATAAACGGAAGACGGACGTCGTTAAAATTTTTCATCTTCAAAATTCTCGTCTCCACCACAAAATTTGTGGAACCACCATTGCACCATATGTTCCTTAACAGTACCCACACTAACGCATCGTTTATTTTACGTGCAGTTTCTGCTGATTTATCACCCGTCTTGAACTCATTCAAAAAAGTACTGTTATTTGCTTCTTTTCCATCTTTAATTCAATAACCAAATTTAAAGCAAAATTAATAACAAAACCAAAGTCGATGTTAATAATATACATATCGAAAAATTCACTTTAAAATGATATTAAAACGATTACAATGAAATGACACTTTCATTGAAAAAAATTAAGGTTAGATTTCAGAAAATGAAAACCGCAATTATTTTCCTATCAACTTATTAAAAATAATGCTATTGATACTTCTTTATATCTCAATTTACATTGACTAATTGTTGTTTTATGCAGTGTTATATATTTCTGGTTTTTAAAATTGATAATACCGAATTAATTTTAAATAAAAATGTAAAAACATATCTTCTTTCCAAAAATGATAAATTATAATTAATGCAGAAAATACATAATGCGTGTTATAAACTCTCTTAAATGACCAACTAATACAAAAATATAGCAATATCGATCCAATTATCAGCATATCGGTGAATCTGAATAATTAATTTGAAACAATGAAGAGATTGCACACGAATTTAGGAAAAAATAATCTGTATTATTAATTTTATAGTATTGTTGGTAAGAAATGCTTACATGTTTTTATTTATGTTTAGTAAATACTTGTTAATACAGCTACACCTAATATTACCCCGAGTTTTGTATTGAACTCGCTGGAAATATTTGTATGATTGTATATATCGTATTACTTACTTACTATTCAATTTGAGTGTTTATTTAACATTTATAAAAAAATACTTGACATATAACGCATTGTTTAATTATATATATATATATATATATATATATATATATATATATATATATAGGTAATGATACAATCAAAAATTGAAAATAATTTTCGACATTTAAGTAATCGCAGTTTTTAGATAATTTAGTACAGTAATACAAATTAATTAAAATTGCTACTTTTTCATCGAGAACAGAAAACTGTAGAAAATACGTTTGTAAAATCAATAGAGAGAATCCAAATTAAATTCAAAATAAAATTTATTTAATTATATTTATATATATATATATATATATAAATATAAATATATATATATATATATATATATATATGAGAAGGGAGAATTAAATTTACAAGGAGGCTCCACCCCTTGCTCGTTACGCTCATCAACCCCTTCAGAGATCGCCCCTGCTCTCTATCGCTCGCTCCCTCCTAACAAATAACAGAAATTAACAAATTATATACACAAATAATCGACGTAAAATGTAGGTATTAAATTTTTTTGTGGAAATTAACATAATAAAAAAAATCTTAAAATTGGTAAGAATTTTTTTATTTAAAGTTTCAGCGACTACAATATTTTCAATAAATTTCTTATCAGTTTTGCACTGAAATCGTATACCACATTTGATTGTACATCCTGAAACAACACATTTAACATGTACTGATATCAAGTAATCAGAGAACGAGTAAAAGCCATGGGAACGGTATCTTCATCATTGGATCATATATATATATATATATATATATATATATATATATATATATATATATATGTAAATATATATATATACATATATACATATATATATATATATATATATATATATATATGTATATATATATATATGATAGATGTAATTTGAATTTTTAAAACAGGGCAGATTTTTCAAAAAATATATTCTTGCACATTTAATTTTTATAAATTATCCAGTCACAGATTACGAATAATAGAAATATCACTTGGCATGTAAACGTACGAACAATTCAAAGTAACACACAATAACAATGCTTAAACAAATATTATTGTCATAAATTTTACTATTTTTGTTTTTAAAAATATTTTCATAGTCTGTTCTTCAGTTAGTTCTATTATTTATTTGATATTTTTATTATTAAGCTAAACAAATATGTGATTAATTACCCTCTTTTTATCTATGTATATATATATATATATATATATATATATATATATATATATATATATATATATATGTATGTATGTATGAACGTCAACGTAAACACGTCAAAGTTCAATTAATCATACAGAGTTGCTTCTTATTTATTCAATTGATCCGAAAGGAGAGCGGTATAATAAAATCCTAAAGTTCCGATTTTATCTGTCGACAAACATTAATTCGATATTTTCTAATGTTAGTTTTATGTCTAATGGAAGCTCAAATTCGATGAAGATATTAACTTAGGATTAAGTTACGGAGCGGGATTATTTGTTAGATATATGCTAGCTGATATGAACTTGATTCCAAAATCAATATAGAATTTAGTAAGCGTGTTTGTTTTCAAGTACATTCGCGAATGTTCTGTTTGACGCTGTACGCTGACTCCTCTAAATCCATAGGATTATTTATTCCGTTTAATCTTATTTAACAATTAAGTCATATTCGAAATTTAGCGAGCGGTGACCTTACCATTTACGGATTATTCTGTGTAATTAGTCAGAATGCATATTCGAGCTAGGAGTGGTTTTATTGGTCTAGAGAAGATATGCTGATATGTAATATTATTTCAAAAATTTGTCAACTACATAAAAATAAGTTCAAATATTGTTCTAACTTTATTGACAAAAATAATACTTTATTTATTATTAACCAAGTTAATTATCACTAATCTGCGTTCTATTTTTAAGACAGCTTTATTTTTTCTTTTATTTGTATATGAAAGTTTAATATTTTCATCGAATACATTACAAACAGTATGTATGTGAATTATATTTTTTTTAATTCCATATTTATTACATTTTGTTTTTCGACCCACACAAATTTTCAGTTATTTTTTATTTTGTCTTTTAAGTCGAGGTAAAAAAATTGTTAATTTCATTACTGAATTCCATTTTGATCATAAAACTGTTAAAATAATCTCGGAAAAATAAAATTGATAAAATAAATTCATTTTAATATATTTCTTATCAATGAAATTCACTTTAACATTTTATAATACATATGAATATTGTTGATAATAATATAAAATGGTATTAGTTTATTATTAAACCGAATATATTTACAAAAAGTAATTATCGGTAAGGTATATTTAAATTAATTGACTCGTTACGTGTTTTACGCAACGAATAATTAAAAATGACTAAAAAATAATTACTCTCAGAAGAATTGAAAACAGAAGGTACATCATTTTTTCGCAATACTGTACCAATACGATAGTAGTTAAATTTTCAACTAAGTAACAGGTGATTCAATTTAGGCTTTTACATGAAAGTATTAAAAAACCACAAAAATTAAAAAAATGGTAATTGTATATATACACTACCGCAGGAGTTAATTTCTGAAAAATTTTTAAAATTAAAAAAACGAACATATGCTCTCCTTACATAGTTTTGAAATTGCTACCTGCAGATATTTTATTTTTTATTGTATGAAATTTTTTTTGAAATATTCACCTATTAATGCTGACATAATGCGAAATCTATGTTCAAATTTTTGAGGTCATAATTTTTAATCTAAATGATGAATTTTAATAAATGAATATTTTTAGGTTTCTAAGCCTCTGACCTATTAAACACTTTTAATCCGATGTAAATCGTTTGTACGATAGCGGCGTACTGAGCGTGAACCTGCATTATAGAATTTTTTAACACTCCCACTGCTAACACGAAACCCCACTCAATAAAAATGTAGGCTCTTCTTATATAGATTTGAAAGCTCTATCTGCAAATATTTTAGTTTTTATTGTAGGATAAAAAAATTTTAAGAATTCACCTTTTAATCTGATACAATGTGAAAATCGATGTTCAATTTTTTAAGGTCATAACTTTTAATCTAATTAATAGATTGTAACAAATAAATCATTTTTAGGTTGCGAAGTCCTTTTAGCAGTTAAACAATTTTAGTCCGATATGAATCGGTTAAACAGTTACGGTGTACAGAGCACAAACCTGCAAAACTATAGACGTAATTCTATGTCAAAATCATGTTATTTTTTATTTAGTCTTTTAGTTCAAGTCAATACAATTATCTATGAAAGATTATGTCGTTCAAATGGCCGCCGTGGATCCTGTAACATGACGTATTGCACTTAGTATAATTTTCGATTACTTCACGTCACAACGAAAAATCTATTTCGAATATTTTGTATTATATTTCCTGTTTCAGCTCTGCAATCGTGTTCGGTTTGTTCTCGTAGACTCTACACTCCAAATAACTATGAAGAAAGAAAGTTAAATCGCATGATCTTAGCGGCCAATTGACTTTGCCACCCATTCGGCAAAATCACGACCTGCTGATGGCCTCTAGTCTTTAAATCATGTGTTATTTGGATCTTGAAAGCGTGTAAATGCAAATCCTCTGTCAAAGTTCGCTGCATAGTGGAATACGAAAGACTCAATTACTGCGATCGACGACATATCGATGTACCTGGTTCCTCGGCCACATTTTCACGAACCATGGCAATAATCCCAACCGAGCGACCTGCACGTGCATTCTGAAGTGTTTTAATGTTTATTACTGATCGAATTTGTTTGAATTTCTCGATAAAATTTCAAACTATAAGGTCAAAAGGTCGATTTTTTTATACCAAAATATTCACATATATCGCAGTGTGCACTTTTCCTCCAACGTTCATTTTGATAATAGTCTACGATAATTTTAACGCACTGTTTTGCCGTGTATTGCTCAATGATTAATTTTCTACACAATTTTACTTTGAAAAACTTTACTACTTTATCGGTTACAAATATTTTTATGTGCGAAAAATATTCATCACTGTCATATTGAAACTCACCTGGAATCACATTTATACTTTTTTTTAACTATATTTACTTTTTTGAACTACCTATATTCATATTTGTTAAATAATATAAAATACATAATAATTATGATTTTGGCAATTAATGGGTTAAGTAAATTAAATTTAAAATTCTCTAAAAATAATATATTTATGAATTATCATACAATTATCTTATTTATCAATATGAATCAATGAAACCGGTATCAAGATGGATTACATTTCATTAATGGAAAAAGACTAAAAATGTCTAAATTAAATAATAAAAATATTTTTATTATTATTTTGTGCAAAGTTTTAGCCTTTTTTTGGAATCTATCCTATATATTTTCATAACATATAAAATGCTCTTGCTTTTTATGAATTTCTTCCAATTCTTGGGCTAGTTTTGAAATCTATTACGAATGAAATATATCGATTTGGAGGTAATGAAGTTTTTAATCCATTTTCGATTTCAGCCACATCTCGAAAGTTCTATCCAACTAAATGATCAGAATCGATCGGAATAAATTATAATTTGAACGTGATAATATAGGTGAATATGCTCAAGATAAAAAAAGTATGCTGGGTAATAAGAGTAATATGTCACTTAGAGTTGTCGTGAAACAAAATTACCTTCTGGATTCCTTATTCAGTAAATGGTGTTTTATGTAAAATGTTATCAGCCAAATGACTCAATTGACAACCATAGCGCTCGAAAATAAACATTTTACCCAATTGGAGTACAAGAACATATTCTGCGTGTCACTCCAGATGTAGATAAACTCTTTTTGTATGGGTGTTTGATTTTACCGTTAATATTGAAGGCTGATCGGAATCGATCCATAAGTGTGTGTATTTAAGTTTGTCACTTATTATTCATCTTTTGTCGCCTGTAAGAATGTTCATCAAAAATTGTTTTGAAACCAACGAAATTCATGTTTTGATCCGGTGACAAATGCTGTTTTATGAGAATTCATGCAGTATTCATTTTTCGAACTAATAAATGTTTCCTATCTAATGCAATCATCTTTAAACTGTTGATCGATCAACTTCCAGTTGTTTTGAGAATTTTTTTTGGTTTTATGATGAAGTTTTATTCAATAACGTTCGGGAATAATCGGCCTTAAATATTTATATTATTCCAGAGCGTGGTCAGAAGCTGGCAAGAGAATGATCGGCTTTAAATTGTGTGTATTAAAGTCAATATTTACAAATATTATGGGACAAGATTATGTTTATCATTCAATAATAACATATGACGTTTGACAGACTTCGATATCAACTCTTAAGAAATAGAAACATCAGGATACATTTGAATTTTAAGTAATTGAACCAGAGAATTAAAAAAATACTAAAAATTTTTCATAAAACTAGTAGTTATTAAAAATAAATATCGTCTTATTGTTTTCTATTTTATTTTTAATATATATTTTATAAAGTTAATTTATTTAGGAAACTGAATAAAATCAACAAAAACACTGAAATTAACATAAAATTAATGAAACTGTGTATATGAGTAAAATAAAAATAAGATTGAAATAACAAATTGAATTTTTTATACAGTTCAGTTCTGCATAATTGAAATAAAAGTATCAAAATAAAATGACAAAACGGCTTATTTGAAATATTATGAAAAACAAATTCAATATGATAGTAAAGTGTGTCATTTATTAAAATAAATCATTTTATTTTCCTACATATTTAATTAAATTACTTTGACTAACTATTTACTATATTAAATGCTTAACATTAAAATTATTTTAAAGGATATGATGCTATACAATATAACAATTTCTTGTCTAAGTGAAAATTTATAATAGAATCTTATATTAAATTGAAGTTGCCATATTTATTTCAGTTTAACGTGAAAGATCTTCATTTTATTTTTATCCGGCGTTTATATGCATTTTAGTGTAAATTAACCAACACTTCAAGTAACAATTTGCTTTGAAACTCCTTGTATAAACATATCATATGAGGTGTAAACATATTATAATATTTAAATAACGAATGTAAATGAATAATATTGTAATATTAACCACTTGACATGCAAATACGTCTCTGATAAGTCATTTATTTGACAGCATTTGTTGAAACATTGGCGTCTCTGAGACGCATACAGATTTGGTTCGCTTTAGTGCAGCTAGAAAACAAATACTAGAAAGAAATAATTATATATATTAAGTGTTAAAATGTGAACCATAGAAATAAGCTCTGTAACGTGTCTGTTTTGAATTTGTACAAAGGAGACAGTGAAATTGAAATGGGCTATTGAAGTGAGGAATATTTTCCTGAATATAAACCTTCCACTGGCAAAAAGCAAGAACCTGCAAAGAGATGTCACGTGTGCTCAAAAAATAATATAAGAAACAAAACGACTTGGCAGTGTAAAAAAATTCAAATATCTCTACATTTACTACTATGTTTCGAACACTTTCATGCTCTACATATTATTTATTTATTTATTCTTTACTAATTTTGGTTATTAGAACTAAATTGTAATATTTAACAATGGAAAATTTTTTGTTTGTTAAGCTTACATAAATGTTAAGTGGAAAAATAAATAGTATATTTTGGTCACATTAAATTTCAATGAATTTGTATTTAAAGGGGTTAAATATATTATACATATTATTTATTTCCTCCGGTCCTATGTATGTTAAGAATAGGATCTTTTTATCATTTTTTTATATTTTTGTCAAAACGTTTGTTCAGTTGTATTTTGCTTAGAATTTTTGTTAATTTTTTTTTGGCTAAAGGTGTAAGATTTATCTGTAGATTACTATTCACTATATCTGACTTTAAATTAAAATTATAGCTGGTTTAATTTAGGTTTCCACATAAAAGAATTAAAAAAAATTAAAAAGTAACGATTTTTTTATTTTTTGCATTTTTTTGAATATTTTCATGTAGACGCCTATATATATATATATATATAGTTAGATATGTGTAGAGTGATTCAACTTAGGCTTTCAAACGAAAGTATTAAAAAAACGGAAATATTACAGAAGCACGCAATTCCCCATTTAGTATTTTAGTTCAATTGTATTTTAGTACTAAATTGAACTAAAATACTAACTAAAAAATAACATGACTTTTCCTACTCACTATGCTCCGTTTTAATACTTTCATGTGGAAGCCCAAATTGAATCACTCTATGACCTATATATTAGATTACCAAGTAATTTGAAGCTTTCTTTAGGAAATTTATTGAATGCCTAAAAATACCTGTAAGTAGATAATCTAGAATCAAAGTATCTATAATTTTGTTAATACTCAACAATTAATATTAAACTTGAATCTAATTTTTCGTTATCACTAGTTAAAAATTATTAAATTTTGAACCAATCAAAATTAATTTCCTATCATATCTTTTTAATGGAGTAATTTCACTCCCTAAAAAAATGTTTTTAATATACAAATAGGTAACAATTTTAAAATTTCAGATTCTATTAAGATCTTTTTGAAAGTAATATTAAGGTATTCGAGATATCCGTGTTGTTTAATTTAAACTATTCCATCTTGTATCTGAAGTATTACAGAAAAAAATCAATATTGCTTTTCTGTTACAAGTATCATACTTGATAGTATGGTACTTGTATATCATTTTCGTATCCAGTTGAATAATTAATGATAAAAAAATATTTTTAATGAATAATGAATTCATAAAAAAATATGAAATAAATTGATGACTTCATCAAAAATCAAAAAGAGTGTTTATTATTTATGATAAGAGTTAATTAAGTTAAGTTAATTGATCACGAAAGCAACTTTTATAAATACTTCTGAATGTGTCAGTTTTTTTCCAATATTTTATCAGATAAAACATTATAATACATGGCCATTGTATTCAGACTGTACAGTACATTTTGTATTCTGAAGCTGTCTCTTTTCTTAATAATTCTAGTGACTTTTTTTAATATTGAAAATTTTGATTTCATTGTGTATTTTTCAATTCTTCTACGGCGATATGTACTTTGAATACATTTAAGGGAATATTCAGGTTGAGGGTTTGTGAAGCTTTCTTAATAATTATAGTATTTTTTTTGAAATATTAAAATTTTGGATTTTATTGAATATTTTTCTATTTTTCTGCTGTAATATGTACTTTAATTACATTTAAGGGAAAGTTGAACGTGAAGGTGAGAGTGTTGGTAAGTTAATTTTTCTTAACGTGTCAGTTTCTGTGTCATAAATTTCCGTATTTTTTTTAGTTTTTATATCTGACCTGTAAATATTTTTTCATATTGAGGGAACATTTTTAAGGTTAATCTAATCATCAATAAAATCAAAATCTCCACTAATCTGGTTAAACAGAATATTTATTATGTATACCAAAAACTATTGCAGAATAATATATAAGATTGCTCATATTCTATTTTGATTAAAGAAAAATTATAATAAAGAGTTTTCATAAGTAAAAATCAAACATAAAAGTTCAATGCTCGAATTTATCTTATTGAGCAGAAATATTATAGAATCAATAATTTATTTTGTCACTATTATTAATTATGCGCATTCAACATTCATTCCAATAAAATATTAGGTACCTCACTCTTTCATATATTTTATGAATTTTATAATAAATATATTTTGTATTCAATGTTTACAAATATAAATATTATCAAAAGAACCGACGAATACAATAAATCAGTATTTCATAATACTTTAGAATATTTTAATAGTGTGAATCATGTCTACAAATCGTGCATAAATGAATTATATTTGACCAAAAGAGAAAACTGGTTTTAAACTTTTATTAAAGCTAATATCGAAGAGGGAAATTATCTTGGAATAAAAGATGGGAATTCTTATTTTAATAATCTCACAATTTTATTGAAAAAATATTTACCACATCGTTTATATAAATTTGTATTCAAATGTTATACCAGCAATATTTTTTTATTTTAATCAAATAGAGAAACTAGTCTAATAAATTCTCCAGCTCGCTGATTTAACATCAAATATTTAAATAGATATTTATTGACTTACACATACAATTTATGTATATATATATATATATATATGTTTGTGTATGTGTGTTACTGTGCGTCTGTAGTTATCAGATTAATAAATAACTTCCCGATTGAAATACTGAACTACTCAGAAACATATTTGAAAGTATTACCTTCGTATTATGCTAGAAAATACACAAACCTCATTTAAAAATAGCACAACGCAGATAAAAAACGAAACATTAATAATGAATGCTCCATTGTTTTACCATGAATTCGTTGTTCCTCGAGACCCATCTCTTGGGACGTTGCCAGCAAAACAAAAGGAGATGAGTCGAGCAAATAGTAGATGCTTTTACCTTTAGAATATATACAACGTTTTTATTCTTTAAACTAAAGACTTATTTTTATATAAATATCTATCCATTTGTATATATATATATATATATATATATGTATTTCAATTTCAATTTTGTATGTAATCAATCATTTTTCAACAGAAAAAAATGGAGAAAAATCTTGATGAATACTAGATTCTACTTAAAACCTTATATATATATATATATATATATATATATATATATATATATATATATATATTAGTTCTACAAATAAATTAGATGCCTTTTTTTATAGAAAATGAATGTTTACGGTAGAATACAATACATTTTAATCCTCAAAATATCCCCCCCCCATTATTTAATATAACTTTGCTTCATTTTTTGGGTAACTAACGAATCCCTTGTCGAAAAAAAGATGTTGGCTTCGAGTCGATGAAGTCATTAAAGCATTTTCGCACGTCTCATTGACTGTTTTAGCATTATTTTCATAGTGTATGCATCACAATACCTTCTATCACAGCTGAACAAATCATTCCCGCAACTATAGCAGCATTTTTTTCAACTGGAATGTGAAAATTATGAAAAGTCTAATGTGTTGTTTTTCGGACGCCATCGTGTTACTGCTGTTTTTTAAAATTATGTGTTTTTAAAAATGAAGTTTGATACTAAAAAGGCCTGAAATAACGAGAAATTTTTTTAATTTAAACCAGAGTTATAATTAATTCAATTTAAAAGAACCGAACTACTATTAATAAATATTATACACTCTAAAAATAAATATTGATGTTGAAAGAATGAAGCATTTGATAAATTTGTTTGATCATTCATATTTTTTCTTAGTTAATTTTACCACATCCAACAAATCATGTTAAACTATAGGGTATCCATTTTTTTAGGCAACGTGAATTGAAAAGTGAACAACTCATTTGATGAAATAATGGTAATTAACGGAGAGAAATAGTTAGCGATGGTGAAAAATGTTTAATTACAAAAAGAAGTAATGGTACTAGTATTTAAAATATTTTACATTAACGATAATGATAAATTGGCAATGGTAATCAAACTAGAAGAGTTCTGAAGAATATTACAACAAACTATAATAAAAGATATAACAATAAGACACAGGGCGGTGACTTCTATTATGATTGCCTTATGATTTAATTCGCGACAGCGCGTGCCATAGTCATCCTGCATTTCAAGTCTCATTTGTGTTATTTATGTTTGGGGCGAAATCCGATCACGAGTCTCACTCGTTATTATAAAGCAAGGGGTTACAATAATTAAGGTTTCGGAGGCCTAGAGAGATTCGCGATGTTTCCACTTTCACAGCGGTCCCACGCCCTTAATACTAGTGAATGTGCTGAGCCAACTGTATACTGAATTGTGTAGAGTTTTAGTACGAACTCATATATAAACATTTAGCGGAATTAATATCTAAATTCAGGTGACTTACAGATTAAATAGAGAGACAGATAATAACGAAAAAGACAAAGCAGCGAACTTCGATGTACAAAGTAAAAGTATACCGTGCACTTCTGTGATTATTTTTCTGTGCTGAAACTTTTAGAACTAAGGAAGCAAAATATCAAAATTTATTGTTATTGTATGCAAAATAAGTGTAATATAATTAAGTCTTCATTTTGCTTTTTTTGTAACGCGATCATTTAAATGTAAACTCAAAATATATCATATGATATAAGATAATTTGAATTTATTAGGTTGGTTGAAAGATAATTGAGGTTTATGACCTTCAAATTCATTTTTTTAACTTTTTTTGATTTTCTTAATTATTTTTAGTAGTCCAGAATTGTTAGATGACTAAGATCTAACTTTTGTGCAAGATGTCGAATTATTGTGCGTAGTTCTGATTCGAATTACGCATTCAGCTGGTTGGTATGAATTGGAGAAGGACGCCCGCGACCTTATTCAGTATTCATTTTCAAGGCTCGCGTTCACAGCACAAACTTTTTGAAATCACCATTGCACTGTACGTTCTTTAATAGTTTCCACAACAAAAATATCATTTAGTTTACGAACTGTATTTGCTGCTTTACCACCTGTTTTGAAGTCATACAAAATTTTTTTCTCATTTACTTCCATTCCATATTCAATTCAATAGCCCAATATGAAGCAAAATTAATATTAAAATCAAAGTCGGTATTACCACAACATAGAAATATGCAATTTAAAATGATGGTTATATCAATACAATGAAATAACATGTTCATTGAAAGAATTAAGGTTAGAATTTAGGAAACAAAAACCGAAATTATTATCCTACCAATCCAGTAATTAGCAATGAAATTAGATTTTTTGTATCGGGGTATTCACTACATAGTGTATTTTTACAAGCTCCATATAAAAACACCTTTTCTTTACTAAAATACCTTTTTTTGTACATATGGCTTCTATTTTATACATTTATATTCTATATACACATTAGTTAGCATTTTCCTTTAATTTTGCACAAAACATCACATATTAATACTTAGTAATTTGTTTTCAGTTTTCTTCTCATTAAATACACACACACAACATATTTATATATATATATATATATATATATATATATATATATATATATATGTAAACATGTACATATATTTTTTTCAATAAATATTTAGTTTCAGATAAACGTAATGAATTTTTGTAATTTGATTCGTTTCTATATAACTAGATTTGCAATTATTGTTCTTGTCATTTAGGTCACCATTATCTGTTTTTGTATTCTCAACTATCCGTTTCGTCTTTTGACATCTTCGATAAATACTCATTAAATTCTCACAGTCAATCAGTATCCATCTAATGATGTGTAAAAACGAAACCGTTAATGGAGAAACAGAAACAATTAATAGTGATCTCAAAAATAAGGAAAACAACTTCAAACGTGATGAAATTAAATTTAACAGAAAAAGACAATTTGTTATGACTTATTATTATTTATGCTAGTCAAAATTTTACAATAAACATTATTAGTCATGTACAATAAGTTTTTTACATAAATATTATATAACTTGGATGATTTCCGTTGGGAAAACAGAAACTTATTCTTTAAGATTTAGGGAATCTGTTAGCATGGTTTAATACTAAATGATATTCTAAAACTGGGTTATGTTTTATTAACTCTTTGAAGCTGAGAGTGAATCTGTGAATCCATTGATGTTTTCAAAAGAAACTATGGTCTCAGAGCGCTATCTTTAGGATATATTTAAAGGTGAGTAATTTCTTTCAAATAAGAATTTTATATTTATAATTTTTTCTTTAATTAGAAAAAAACTGCAGTCGTTCAAAAATCAGAAATTGCTGTTTTTTCCTTTGAAAACCTATAAAAATTGTGAACTAGAGAACTGTGTTGAATAATATTTTTTTCACAAAAGTTCATCATTTGAAGAACGCGTATAAAAAATTCCTAGACTCTACGTTCTTCACTTGCAGCGCAAAAAAAAATAAATTTTTCGAGCAGCAATTTTTTTTATTCATTGGTAAGATAGTATTTTCCTGTACAAAAATGATTTCTTGTCAAAAAAGGGCCAAGAAAAACCGTCAAATGGTACAAAATCTTTTCTTCCATATTATCGATCTACGATCTACAACCCATACGTTATTTACTGGCGTGTGAATCGTAAAGGATTAAGCCTTGTTGACTAAAAACTCAGATTGAGCTTCACATATTGTTCAAAAAGTTGATCCAAATGCATCTTCTACAAGAAGTCCGAATCCACACCAATCGACGTCTTATTTTCTGGAGAGAATACCGTCAAATCAGGGTCAACGTGCATAGTGTGTAATTTATAAAGGAAATGAAAGAGACTGACACCAGGTACAATATGTGAACGTTGTGAACCCGTTTTTTGCACACTGTATTGTATCAAAATTTTTCACACTCAACAGTAATGTTATTTCTGAAAATTTCCAATTGTAATCAATTTTTCTGCTTCTAATTATTTGTTTTCACTCAAGAGATTTATGTTTCTTGAATATTAGCAACAATTTTCCACAATAAATCACATAGATGTGAAGTTCTAATGGTTAATCTGAATTAACATATTTTTTCTTGTAACCGACAAATTTGCAAATTTTATTTTGTTTACGATAAAACAATGTCCAATTAAACGAAAAATATTTGTTAAAAATGTTAGGATTCTTTCTCTCTCCTCCAAAAGTTCCAAAAGGTTAAGCCAGGTAAATAAATTATTTTTTATCATATCATTCCTTCTTCATTTTTGACAAGTTCACTATTTTAAGGTAGTGAACTTATCAAAGAATTAAAAAAAGCCTTTAATTTAATTCTGGGTACATTTGACAATTCAGGTAATAAAATTTGTTGAAAAATAAATTTGGTACATTTTATTATTGAATATATTTAATTTTTGTGTATTTCATTAAATTTTTTTTAAATTATTTAATTTAAAGTAGCAACTATGCCATGATCTTTATTTAATTCTGTTGTTTATTTGAAATCTAATATTATTTTCGAATAAAATATTTTTTTAATTAGGTTAGGGAGATAATAGATAATATTTCTTATTAAATTATTTTTGTTTTCAAATAATTTGAAAGAATTTAATATAACTTAATTTTATTCGACCTTTATATCTACAATAATTTAATATTAATTTTCATCACGAATATATTTATTTTATATAGTTAATTACCTTTTTACGAAAAATGTTACAGAACTTTTTATTTTGAAACCACATTTCTTGTTATCTAGTTTTAGATAGATTTGAAATTATTATTTTAACTTCGTTAGAATTGCTTTTTTCCAAGGATCAAAAATCTAATATCAATTCATACTCAATCAATTACAACTTTTGGTAAAACAATTCTTCCAATGTATAATTCATAGAAATCATTCTTAAAAACTGGTCTTATTGATCTGACCTAACACTCATATTATCTGTCCTATCTTTACCCTTTCAACACGAATTTTTTTGGATTAAATTCAGTAATTTGTAATTAATAGCATTAAGGGATAATTAAATATGGCCAAAGTTAATGTCCAAGAATTTTTCGATATCTTGGACAAAGCAGATAGTCCTGGGAAGTTTTGTTCCAACAGAATTATATAGTGAGTTCACTATGTAAAGTATTTCCGCGACAGACATTTTTGAAAATGGGTGGAACATATGTATTCCGTTAGTAACAAAAGGGTTTAGCTAATTTGACCTGGATCTGGTTTAAATTGAAAATAATCTAACGTGATTAGAGGAATTATTTTTCGATGAATTGTATTCGAAGAATAATTTTATATATATATATATATATATATATATATATATATATATATATATATAAATATGTATGTATATATACATATATATATATATATATATATATATATATACTGCATAACACAAAATTAATAAATATATTCATTTTAACTTATTTCATAATAATTTATAATAGTCATTTTTTTAAGTTTAATAAAAAAAATCATTAATTTGTTCAAGATAGATTTCTAATTAGATTTTCGGCGTGTTAAATCTTTTGGCTAAGAGAACTTATGTACGGGACAACAGCAAGGAATGAAAAAGAAAGCACAAATTCTTAAATTTTATGTTTGTATATGTATACCAGCCTCCTGAATAATGGTAAAACTATTGTTGATCAAAAATAATACTATTTTTAATGTTATAAATTTCTTATTTTCTAGTATATTCAAACTCATATTTCAATTGTTTTTTTTTTTAAATATGAAATAATGACATTAACCTATGCAGTCAATTTTAATACATTTAGTTCAAATAATGTTTGAAAGTTTTGTCTACTAATATTTTAATTTAGCGGAAGAAATAATAAATATTATGTTATAAACATTTACGAAAAATAATAGAATTAATTGAACTTTAAATTAGGCGAGTATAGTTCCCCTTACTCTACTAGTTTTAAACATTTTTGGAATGTCACAAAAGACTATGTATGCAATTTTTATCAATCAATTAATTGAAATGTTTACTTTGAACTTCGATAGAACAGTAAATATTTTACTCAAATGGCCATGGTTTATTCAATCATGTAATTGTTTCTGCAGTACAAACATTATAAAATAATATAATAAATTAAAAAATAAAACACGGTTTATATATATTATATTATATATATATATATATATATATATATATATATATATATATATATAAACACGAGGATAGCACCAAATATTCTTGGCCCAACACATTTACGCATGCGTATGCATGTCGGAATCTGTGCAATGTGATAAATTAACCCTTCCATTCCGATACCGTTTTGAGGCCTTGATAGTGCAGTAAATACAGGTTACCGCAATAAAGTATTTTAGAATAGGGACGCAATTTTTATGAAGTTACATTTCACAGATAGCAAACTAACAGCTGTTTATTTGACATTTCTTAAGTTTTGGCATTATTATTTTTAATTGTGACTTTGTACACAACAAAACAATGGATTGAAATAATATAATTTTATTATGCAAACGGTCATTCTATAAAAAATACATTTCATAAATTATTCGATATTTATTTTCATCATAATCTTCCATCTGGGCAACAATTTTTCGGTTAGTGACTAAATTTGAAAAGACTAGATCGGTTAAAGTTGAAGAAACACCAACATATGTTTGTGTCGCTCGTTCTTAAGAAAATATTAACTTGGTTCATGAAAGTGTATCGGAAGAGCCAGTCAATTCCACGAATGTCTATTCCACGATGATCACAGCAATTAGACCTTTCACAGATGAACATGCGGTGTATTTTGCATAATAATTTATTACTGAAGGCTTATAAAGCTCAATTAACACAAGAATTGAAGCTATCAGACCATTCATTGCGTCTGAAATTTATTAATTGAATACTGGTACACAGCACGGTTTTTCTAAAAAAAATCGTATTTAGTTTTAAGACTCATATTGAACTACATACTAACTCATATGGATACATTAATAAGAAAAACTTGTGAATTTTGTGTGAAAAAAATCCGTGGGTAATAGGTGAGAAGCCACTGCATACAGAAAAAATGACTGTTTGATATGCGCTTTGGTCCGGCGAGTTCATTGGTCATTATTTTTTCGAGAATCAGGCTGGTAATACAATTACTGTAAATAGAGAAAGATACCTCAACATGATAATCAATTTGTTGTGGAGAGAATTGATTGATATTGATCTGGAGGTCGTGTGTTATCAGCAGAACGGTACAAGTCAGACATCTGGTGAAGCAATCGATTTATTGAAGACGAAATTTTCTAGTGGTGTTATTTCCAGGAATGGAGACATTAATTGGCTGCCGCGATCCTGCAAATTAACACCGTTGGAATACTTTTTTGGGGTTTGTTACATTAAAGGACATATGTACGCTCATAATCCTAAAACAATTTTTGACCAAAAAATGAAATCCGAAGAGTAATTTGTGAGATAGACCCTCAGTTGTATAGGGATATATAAGAAACTTAAGGATGCACAATATTTAATTAAGTTGCTACGAAAATAATTACGATTTTTGTTTTCTGAATGCTAACCTTAATTTTTTTTCAATGAGTGTCATGTTAACATCATTTTAAAGTGTATTTTTCGATTTGTATTTTGCTAACATCGACTATGGTTTTATTAACAATTTTTCTTCAAATTGCGATATTGAATTAAATATTAAAAGGAAGTAAATAAGAGATTTTTTTTAATGAGTTCAAAACGGGTGGCACCGGTAAAGCACTAGAACCTGCTCTCAAACTTAACGATACTTTTGGAAAGAGTACCATTAAGAAACTTATGGTGCAATGATGATTACGAAAATTTCGTGCTAGGGACGAGAGTCTTGAAGATGAAGATGTTATGGGGGTCCTTCTTCTGTTCATAACAACCAACTGAGGCCTTTAGTTGAATCAATAACCACGCACAACATTCGAAAGCTTGCACCAAAATGAGGCATTGGTAATCCAACAGTTCTGGACCACATTAAATAGCTAGGAAAATCAAAAAAGAGAAAAATGTACATGAACTTACAGATCATTAACCGAAATTGTTTTTCTACCAACCGAATATTTATACAGAAAAGAGTATTTAAATCAGGATAACACTTATATTTTAGTACGTTTTCTCACATATTCCACGAATCAGACTTCGCAGTCAAACACAGACAACACACAATACGAGAATGAAGATAGAAATTGGTGTCAGGAAAATTCCGTCCCCGAGAGACGACCTAACATAAGAAGACACGAACACGAAAACATGATTCACACTTATTTAAAATTAATAGAAAAAAATGTATATTTTAGTAAAAAGATACTATTTTTCAGCCTTTGTTATATTTTTCCCGTTAATGTTAATATTTCAACGGAAATAATGTGGTTACGCGTAAATTTTAAAAGAAAAAGGAATTCCGGAGTTAGAAAGAAATAAAAATTCTATATTGTTTTAATCGGAGATCGTAACAGTATTTACTTTTTTGTTTATTTTTTTTATTACACTGAATCTGCATACAGATTTAGAAGTCCCATTTTTGAATCACCACAATGTGTGCACTATATGAATATATATATATATATATATATATATATATATATACATACATACATATATATATATATACATATATATATATATATATATATATATATATATATATATATATATATATTCATATACAAATAATGTAGATTTTAAATTATTTTTCATCATATTAAAAAAGCAAAAATCATCTCAAACATAAAGAATAATAAACCAAACATCTTGATGAATCAATTTTTTAGTATTTGTAGCTCTTATTTATTTGTGTAATTCAATTTAATTACAATTAAAAACAATATTTGGAAATAATTACTTTCAAGAACTTTCGATATTTAAAATTTATTAAATAACTCTATTGAACATACTCCCTATCCCTCACTCTCTCTGTATAAATGTTTGTATATATATATATATATATATATATATATATATATATATATATATATATATATATATATATATGTATATATATATATATATATATATATATATATATATATGTACGTATAATATATCTATTATTGCATTTATTTATTGATGACTTTTGTATTTCGCAATGCAGTAAATTATGTAAATAAGTAAATAGTAATATAATTTTTATTAATGTCAAAATATGTAATTTAATTTTATAATTGAATTTGATCAAAGCTACCGAGTATAATAGAGAATTATGAGAAAACAAGAATCTTTGAACTTTGTATTGAAAAGAGAAGTTTTTGTTACGAAATTT
Organism: Acanthacorydalis orientalis; assembly: GCA_034766995.1. Lineage (NCBI taxonomy): Eukaryota > Metazoa > Arthropoda > Insecta > Megaloptera > Corydalidae > Acanthacorydalis > Acanthacorydalis orientalis. Next base: position 57,609,187 of record CM068314.1, read on the forward strand.
ACACTGGGAATTTTCATTAATTATCTACGAAGATATTGTTTGTTTTACGAAGTCGACGGTGTTATTGATGCATGGCTTCTTTATAAAATTATGAATATAATTTACCTTCTTTAACAGAAAATCTTATTTTCAAAAGTGAGTGTAGAAAGTAAGAAGTATACAGATATACGGGATTTAGGGACGCGCGGAAAAAGTGTAACGATAGATTAGTTGTACAATGTTTTTTTGCTAAACGAAAACGTGCCTCCGAATCCATATTACGTGTTCAGAATTCGGAAAATTAATTCTACAACGGCAACAAATAATCGATATTTTGCAATGAGCATTAACTAAAGCAATTAAGTTCAAGTCACTTTCATGGATCACTGATTTGTACACTCGTACACTAGTCACTGGTCGCACTAATCTAACAGACGCGCCTACAAAAAAGAAGTTTAATCAGAGCAATGCGATCAAAGCCATAAACGCATTTTCTTCAAATTTACCATTGGCTTTTTACTGGTTCAAATAGTCAATGTTTTTGTCGGTATTTAATTGCTTGACTTTGAACTTGGAAATAAATTACTATACTGATAGGTTATTTCTTATCATTATCCACGAAGTATCTTTTGTATATATACAATACATAATTTATATATATATATATAAATATATATAAATATATATATATATATATATATATATATATATATATATATGTGACTGTGTATATAGAAATGTATTTAGATATGTGTGTATGCATAAACTAGTATACAAATGTTAGATTTATAAATTATTTATGTAAATATATTATAAAAAAAATATAATTCAATGTATAAATATAAATAATAAAAAAATGACATACGAAAATTAAACATATTTTTTTCTGTGTTAATTCTATATTACTGTTTATTTATGTAAATTAATGTTAGAGCATGTTTTTGTATGCATGTATTTAAATTTTATTCCGATAAATAATTTATATAATACTTTTTTTTATTTATATTTTATTAAAAAAATATTTTAGCTCACCAATTTGCCCTATATATATATATATATATATATATATATATATATATATTAAAAATGGAGATACATACTAATTTTCTTATAATTCTTCTCAGAAAAAGAACATAAAAATTATCGAAAAATCGACTGAAAACCAAGAAATACAAAATATTTAGAAAATAACCTACCTGGTATTCATAGATGGTACTCTAAATTTATACAATGACAAATATTTATAATTAAAATTAAATATTCTTGATTTTAAACAGTAGAAGTGGTAATTGTGTACCTGGACAATAGGGAAAATTTAAATAGCAATGCAGTGAGTAGGTACATAAAAGTGAATTAAAATTAAAATATACGCGGGTCGTTTCAAAAGTTTAGTACATTTCTATGATATGGTGGCAGTATTTATTTGGTAAGGTCACGGCTATCAAGTGTCAATTTTCAAACCATTATAGGCGAAATTTCAGCCAGAAGCGACACGTTGTTCCCGTTCTACAGATGTTTGAAGCGAGCATTGTAGTATTTGCCGCATAGATAGGAAAGAACGACAGGCCTTTTTGCATCGATTCGTCATTGTGTAGGGAACATGGAAAGACCACTACACACCTGAGTCACCTGAGTAAGTAGTAGTTAAAGCAGTGGACAACGACTGGTGAAAGTATGCCAAAGAAGGTGAAGACAGTTTTGTTAGCTGCATAAGTGATTGGCACTGTTTTTTGGGATTTCCAAGAAATCATCCTGATTGACTACTCAACGAAGTAAAAAACGATAACAGGAGCCTATTATGCAACAATATTGGGCCGTTTGAAAGAAAAGTTAAAACGAACACGACCAAGATTTTCACAAAGAAAGTACTCTTTCACCAGGACAACGCGCCGCTCTACAAATCGACCGTCGCAATAGCAAAATTACACGAAGAATGCTTGGAATTGTTTCCTCATCCACCCAATTCTCCGAATTTGGCCCCGTGTCAATTCTTTTTTCCTAAACTTGAAAATTTGACTCGGTAGAAAGAAATTCTCATTGAATGAGGATGTAATCGTCGCCTTCAATGCATGTATTGATGACTCGCCGAGCCAAGCATATAGTCCTCAGTGAAGAGTATGTTGAAGAAAAAAACATTTTTTTTTATAAAAACAGTGTTTAACTTGATTTCTTTACCATACTTATTAAATGACCCTCGTACTTAGTCAATAAACATCTAAAATTTTATAGAAAGTTATTGAAAATTAATTTCGAATCAATAGAGATGAGAATAGCAAATATTAGATTCAATTTATTATTTTTTAATTTAAATATACCCAATATATCTTAAATCATAGCGATTATTTTGGTGGCATATGTAACATAAGTACATTTCATATTTTATAAACGAAATATACGAGGGAGGTCTCAGAAGTACCCGTCCTGACCTAGATATGGCGGTAGTTGTTTGAAAAATATCGCTGTATTAGAAAGTACACAATCTATAAAGCATATGTTTCAAGTTTGAGGACGCCACATTGTTTAGTATTTGTTTGGCAGCCATCAATAGTGAACGTTCTCAGTGAATTTTTGAAAATGGAGAAAATTGGTCATCATTACGTGATACAATACTTCTATTTGAAAGGCCTCAGCCCAACTAATATAAAAGCTGAACTGGATTCTACTCTGGGTGAGTCTGCTCCTTTATTTAGAACAGTGAAATATTGGATAGCAGAGTTTAAACGAGGCCGTACGAGCTGCCAAGACGAGCATCGCAATGGTCGACCAAATGAGCTGACGACTCCAGAAATGGTGAAGAAAATCCACAAAGCGGTACTGGATGATCGTCGAATGAAAGTGCGCGAGCTAGCAGACATAGTAGGCATTTCAAAAAGTGCGGTACATCGCATATTATCTGAAAATTTGGACATGAGAAAGCTGTGTGCAAGATGGGTGCCGCGTTTGCTCACACTCGAGCAAAAAGTGTCGTGAAGATGTTTCAATTGAGTGTTTAGCGAAGTTTCACAGCAACAAAGCAGAATTTTTGAGCCGTTGCATAACCATGTATGAAACATGGGTCCATCACTTCACACCCGAGACAAAAGAACAATCAAAACAATGGAATGAAAAGGGAGAACCGGCTCCCGAACCGAAGAAGGCGAAGACCGTTTCATCTTCAGGCAAGGTCATGGCGTTGGTTTTTTGGGATGCGCGTGAGATAATTGTCATTGACTATCTTGAAAAAGGAAAAACTATCAACGGCGAGTATTATGCGAACTTATTGCAACATTTGAGCGAAGCGATCAAGCAAAAACGGCCGCATTTGGCTAAGAAGAAAGTGTTGTTTCATCAAGACAATGCACCAGCTCACAAATCCGTTATTGCAATGGCCAAAATTAATGAATTAAAGTTTGAATTGCTACCTCATGTACCCTATTCGCCCGATTTAGCCACCTCGGATTATTTTCTGTTCCCAAAATTGAAAAAATGGCTCAGTGGTCAAAGATTTCCCAACGATGAAGAAGTGATGTCGGCAGTTAATGGGTATTTTGAGGAGCAAGACAGTTCTTATTATAAAAATGGTATCGAACTTATTGAATATCGCTGGGAAAAGTGTATAGAGCTGAAATGAGATTATGTTGAAAAATAAATATATTTTTTTCCAAAATTCTTGTGTTTTATTTGTTGGGTAGGGTACTTCTGGGACCACCCTCGTATATATTTATATATATATATATACACGAGGTCAGACAATTAAGTAATGCGACCGATTTTTTTTCTCGGTCTGTGGTAACACTGCGAACCTGTAACTCCGCCACCGTAATAGCATATCCCTACTCTCTCGATTGAGACCTTGACCACCCTCGTACGATCATTTCTTCGCCAGCTGTTTAGTGTTTTGTAACAACGCGCGAGTAGTGCATGTCACGAAAATGGAACAGAGAAATTTAGAGCAACGGTCTCGAGCAGGTTGAAAGTGATCCTACTCTTCTCGATCGAGTTCTTACTGGTGATGAAAGTTGGTTCTTTCAATATGACTCCGAAACTAAACGACAAAGCCAACAGTGGCTGTCCCCTGGAGCACCAAGGCCAAAGAAGGCGAGAATGAGCAAGTCCAAAGTGAAAACCATGTTGATTTGCTTCTTTGACAGCAAAGGGGTGGTTCACAAAGAGTTCGTACCACCTGGACAAACCGTAAATCAAGTATTCTACCGCAATGTGCTCGAAAAATTACGAAAAAGGGTGCTCAGAGTGCGTCCAGAGATCGCGAAGACTTGGGTTCTGCATCACGACAATGCTCCCTGTCACAGTGCGTTCAGTGTCTCTCAGTTTTTGGCGTCTAAAGGCATCGCAACGTTACCACAACCGCCCTATTCACCGGACATGTCACTCTGCGACTTTTTCCTATTCCCCCATATGAAAAAATTCGTCAAAGGTCGACATTTTGACTCCGTTGAAGATATCCAAGGATCTATGACGAGGGTACTCGGAGAGGTCCCACAAGAAGTGTTCCAGAATTGTTACGAAAACCGGAAAACTCGCTGGAATAAGTGTATAGATGCGGGAGGGGACTACTTTGAAGGGGATCGCAGCGATGTACCTTAATTTTTAAATATACTCGATTTTTGAATTTTGTCGCATTACTTAATTGTCTGACCTCGTATATGTATATATATATATATATATATATATATGTATATGTGTATATATATATATATATATATATATATATATATATATATATATAGATAGATAGATTTTTGTTGGAATGTATTTTGGTGAAAAGTAATCGTTACGTATTGACCCAGTTAATAAATATAATTTTCAAATTTTCATAATTACAAATAAAAGTCTTTATTCTACAGATTATGATTCTACAATATATTGTTTTATATATTAGGTATACAAATTAATATGAATCCTTTTTTATAGAAAAAATACATTTCAGTCCATAAAATATCCTCCCATTATTTTGTATAACTTTGCTTCATATCAGGTAACTGGCAAATCCCTTGTCAAAAAAAGAAGGCAGCTTTGAGTCAATGAAGTCGTAATACATTTCTAGATCTCTGACTCTCTTTCATCTTTTTTTAGCATGTTTTATGCATCACAACACTTTTCTCCAAAGCTGAACAAACCATTTCCATGTCTTTGGCAGTATCTTTTTAACTGGAATGCGATAAGAATGCAAAGCATAATATACTTCTTTACGGATTCCATTGTGTTAACTAGTATTTTGTAAGTTTGTTCCAAATGCTTAGTCAAAATATACATTGTTTTAAATGCTAAAGTTGACATTTTCAAAGTTCTATAACGTCAGAAAAAATATTTTAATTTAAAATAGAGTCATGCTTTTTCCAATTCATAGTAACTGAATTTTTTTTACACGTAATAGGAATCGTATTTTATTCTTTTCTATAATGCTGTTATTTGCAAATGTCTTTGCTTAAGACTGAAAAGCCGATATCAAATATTACAATAAGGGACAAAGATTTAGTTTCTACTGATTCTCCTTCTCGAACTGTTCTTAAAAGGAAAATAAAAAAGTATATCAGTATCCAAAAAGTTCATTAATCATCATTATATAGTTTTGTACTTTATTTTTCAATTATGATTAATTGCTCCATATTTTTATGAAATAAGATTTTTTTTAATTTGATGTAAAGATATTCTACGAATAAGTCGCTTTCATGTCGGATACAACATGATGATTTAACTATACAAATTAAAGAAGAAAGTTTCATTGTTTCTTCTATACTTTCACGTTCAAATTCTCTTATTATTCCATTAAGAAAATTCAAATTTAAATATGACAAAATTTAAATGTTGAATTGAAAACAAAATATTCGGATTTTTGCAGATTTGTTGTATTTTTATAATAGAATGAGATGATAACTGATATTATTTTTAGTGACAATTATTTTTTTTTTATTTTAAATTGTAGTAGTAAGAATTTTATATAAGGATAGGAAATATTATCTATATTGTACATAAATATTGTCATTAAATTATCATGCAATAAGATTTCAATGAAAAAAGTGTTATGAGATTTAATAATTATTACTATTACTGTTTGTGGTTATTATTTATGAAATTTATTGATAATAATCGAATTGAAATAATAATAATTCAATGAAAAAAGTGTTATGAGATTTAGTTATTATTGATATTACTGTTTGTGATTATTATTTATTAAATTTATTGATAATAATCGTATTGAAATAATTCATTGTAAACTTTTCGATAAAAGGTTTATTTAGATAAACATTAACAAGAGATAAGAAGACATATTATACATAAGGCAATTATTCAAATTTTCAGCACAAAGGGTAATAAATTTTGTCGTTCATCAAAAGGCATAGCTGTGAACATAACTAATGCAAATACGCTATTTCATAATAAGCCGTATACAGTGAATGCCGTTAATGACGCATGCTTTATGACTTGGAAGATACGAAACAGACTATAACATAACACCTATTTAGTACGAAGCATAATAATCCACTTCCTGTGAGTTGGTTCTTTACCGTCAAGTACGAGTTCTACTTGCTCTCTCTCTCATTGTTATTTTCTCATTATTGTTTTTATGTCGTATAAAAGTTCAAATAAAATATTTTTGATGTATCAAAAAATCTTTTCTAATGATTATAAATACACTTTTATTTGTCAACTAGTCAGTCGTTAATATTTTGTAAAATATGAAACACAAATTTAGACTTCCTTCTTGATATAACAACGGCAATACTATGTAAGTGAAAAATACATTTTAAGTGAAAAATTTCGTATACACGTGCACTTTTTAGTTTACAGTACATTTGCTATTCAGACTGCAATGATATGAGAGGAATTTATTTAATTCATGTTTTGTTTTCCGTTTTGAAAAAATTTTGTAGAGACTGAACTGCATTTTATTTCTCTATCTTTGAATTAAATTGTTATGTTACTTCTAAACTTTTTTTTTATTTTAATATTTTTGTATGCAAAATTAAAACTTAAACTTATAATTATATAGACTTACAAACATTATTAACATCAAAAACATCACTATCAATAATTAGGTTGGTAGAAAAATAATTGCGGTTGATTCTGAATTTTAACCTTAATTTTTTTTGATGACAGTGTAATTTCATCGTGTTCATGTTAATATCATTTTAAAGTGAATTTTCCGAACTATATTTTGGTAAAATCGACTTTAGTTTTATTAATAATTTTGCTTTAAACTGGGTTATTGAATTAAAGATGCACTAAACCAAATGAGAGCAAATTTTTTGTTTAAAACGAGTGATGAAGTAACAGAAACTGCTCATAAACTTAATGATGATTTTGGTGGGGGTATTGTTAAGGAACGTACGGTCCAATGGTGGTTCCAAAAATGTTGTGTTGGTGACAAAAGATTTAAATATAAAGAAGATCATGGGCATCCTTCAGTTCATAACGACCAACTGAATGCTTTAGTTGGATCAGAACCCCGCACAACAATTCGAGAACTTGCACAAAAGTTAGGCGCTTATCATCCAACAGCTCTGGACCGCTTTAATGACTTAAATAAAAAATGTATATGAATTTGAAGGTCATAAACTGCAAGTACCTTTCTACCAACGTAATAGTAATTAGTAATTAACGACTTAAATGAATTAATGTGTTTCTATTATTAAAATAAAAAGAATATCACTAAGATAAAATATTTATTGTGGACTACTCCATGGATTATAACATTTTTGGAATGACTAAGAAAAAGTGATTTTGTATGTGATTTATTTTTATACGATATATTTTAACTAAAAGGAAGTAAATTACATTTGGAAATAATATCTCCTTGGTTATTGACAAATCATTCTTTAGGAATAGTTAGAATTCCAACAGCAACTGATTGTGTATGTATACGTAAGATGTATTTATTTGCACTTTAAGAGTAATTTTTAGTAAAATTAATCAAATTAACTAATATTTTAGATCAGTCACGACTATTCAAAAGGTTTTAAACAATCATGGTTAAAACTACATTAGAATTATAAATATTTAGTTTTAGAGATTTATGGATATTACAAAATATACGTTACAAAGTACGGAATTAAATAGTTTTTTTAATTGTTTATAACAAATTGAATATAAACAGAAATAATAATCATTTGAGGTTTGCAGAGACATATTCAAATTAAACAGTTACAACACACCATCAACGCTTACCACAAGGATATGTATATTAGATTGATTATCGATAAAACACAGAAGCGCGTACATACCGACTTAAGTCAACTGACGCTCTCTGCAATACTCAACTTGTAAGATGCATATCGCACTAATAATGCACGCAATATTTAGAAGAAAAATAAATTATTAAAAAACCAAAAACATACTAGATATGTTTTTAAATTCTTTTTTTTTCAAACTAATTTCAAATTTTCAACTTAAACACTTTTATTAAGATGCACTAAATTTCCGCTGGATACAAGTTTTCGAGTTATTAGTTTATCACAAACATTATTAAAATGTGTTAAAATATAATTATTTCATAATTAATTGCGACAATAAATGTAAAAAAATTAGTAAATGAATTACAAGCTAGGTAATCGCAAAAAAAATATATAATAATTTCGTTGTACAAATAATACTACTTGCTTTCTTCTTATTATTATTCTTATACTGCTATAAGTTTTTTAATTATTTGATACATTTTGAGGAACATTATAATAAACATTTCTTCATTTATATTTTACCACTGTAAAAGGAACTATTCTTGTTTATATGATTATAATGTACAAATAAATTATCATAAAACAAATAAAATACGGCCAATGATTTTTTCTTAAAAAAAACAAATTTGATGAGTAATGTCACCAAGTTTAAACATTAATCGATTGAAATAAAGTTTTCATGAGTGTTCTTTGAATTATAAAGAAATAAAATAAGAAGCATTACTTATGAAAATAACAAAAAATCTATAAACGTAATCCTAATTAACTTATATTAAATATATTAATAGATAGATAGAGAGAGAAAGAACAAATGGAGGAAAGAGAGAGATTATTCTTACTCTTTTATGAGTAAAAGTATCTTTTTAACCAACATGCTATTGTACTCTACTTTTTGAATTTTACTCTTTTCTTTATAAAGTGAAATCGAAAAAAAAATTAATGTATTTGAATGAAAAAAACACATATTTTGAAATTATTCATTCTCTAATTTTCGAATTTTGAAAAGCTTCGAAGGAATTTAGTAAAGATCATTTTTTTCTAAAAAAAATAATGTAAGTATTATATACTCATTAAAAAAATTATCGTTTTATAAAACGAAAAGTACGAATCATCTTGCGAATTCATAAAATTTTATTCAATTCTTGCATATAAATGCATACATGGAAAAATTTTTAGTTTAATGAATAGGTAGCGAACGGACGAACGAAACAGATTGCTGTCTGCTTAAAACTCTGTATTTGATTAAAAATTGTTTAATGGTCTAATATAATTTAAAACAATTTTACCGCGATAAATATTACAAAATTTCTGTTGAAGACGAAAATCTGTTAAAGATTGAAAAATCAGTAAAAAATATCATTATCTAAATAAAAATTTTTCTTGTACTAATAATGTTTTTGTTGAAAAAACACAATTAATTACTACCATCTTTATATCAATTACTATTGTACTTTTTATCCTATTAACAATCCTCTCTCTTTATCAGTAACTCATTCCTTTTCTCTCTCTCTCTATATATATATATATATATATATATATATATATATACACGAATATAAGGTCTACCCATAAGTTCATAAAAGTGATTATATAAAGAGATAGAAAGAGAAGAAAAAGACAATAACTATATTATCAGTAAAGAGGAGTTGACGTATTTATACATATTTGTATTCTAATATTTTCCTCTGTACAATTATTTGAAAATTTTTTTCAGTACTCATCAATCTTTTTTGTAACTCAATTTTCTATATTTCATTTTTACTGTTATTTTTTTTTTTGGTTTTGATTTTCTTGCTTCCTTTATATTGACACACTAACATTTTTTTTTATAATTAATTTTAAAAGTAAAATTGATGTTTGAAATACCTTGATATTTTAGAGAATTCAGACCTCTCTGAATTACTGATGTAATTTAATAATTTTTATAATTTATAAAATCAAACGATATTGACTTGTTATTTATTTGATAAATGTAATATTTTTCAAGAGTTTATTTCAGTTCTTTTATTTCAGAAGAATTTACTCCCTAAATATTGCAAAAACACCATATTTATCATTTGTTCAATGAATTTTGATTCATCGTTTTGTTCACTACATGATCAGTCTTTTTGTGTTGAAAAATTTTTCACAGTGTTATATAATATTAAACGATAATAGAAAATAATAGTCCATAATAATAAATCTAGTTTTAGTTACTGGTAATTTTCTTGTTTTTGAGGATTTCATTGATAAAGAAATCACTATTAAAATTCCTTATTGAATATCTGATAAATTGTTAAAAACGATGGAATTACCCAAATGTTTAAATGTCTCATTTTTGTGTAAATAGTAACTTTATTTCTTCAATTTATTACAATAATTTTTCTAAACGTAATGCGAATTTAGGAAAAAGTTATGACCTGTTACCTTTAACTATTATCTGGAAATATTTCTATACTGTTTCATTCTCTTCTACTACGATTCTAATTTTTATAACTTCATTTAAAAATTAAACTTTTAATATAAAAAGATAGTATAGTAAGATAAAAAAAAAACATTTTTTCATTGGGTTTTTAATTTTGTATTTTTTTTTAACTAATAATATATATATATATATATATATATATATATATATATATATATATATATATATATATATATATATATGTATATATGTATATATGTATATTATTCTGTCCTATAAGTGACAAATCAGTCCACATAATATCAATCTGTATAATCTCAGGTTACAATATAACTAATTGGCGTGTTTAACTTCTCAAAGTCTTATAGTAATTTATCAGTAAATGTCATTTGTCGTATCAGTGTGAATATATTAGCTATTTATATATAATACCTAAATTTGTGTTTGTACCTCATAACTAACCAATTGTCAATATGTCATGTAACCGTATGTCATATTGAATGAACAGCATTTAAGTTTAATTATATTCAAGCGCTTGCTAAGAAAAATATTAAATATAGTAAAAGAATAATTTCAACAGAGAATTAAAGAAGTATAACATCGCATGTATACCACATAGATATTTATTTATAAATAAAAGGAAATGAATATAATGTAGTATATATTTCTTAATTACTTTATTCTCAATTATTCACCCTATAATACATTTTCATGAATAGCATCGGTGTTAATTTGTAACCCCGCTTTTTATTCTTTCAGCAACTTTCACCTCACTATTATACTTTACCCACGTTCGCCATTATATTTTTGCATTACAAGAAAAGTTTCAACAATCCGTTCTGCTAATTAAATAAGTAAATGGTACCTCTCTATATCTTTAAAGGTTCCGTCATGACTTTCTGAACTTTCTTGTTAAGCTTGAAACTTTATTTTCACATTTTTTTATTACATGCATTATTACCGGAAAATTAATTTTATTATTCATACATGAGAAACGTTGTGCTCAAAAAAGTTTTTTTTTATTGAGAAAAGTCTTTTCTTCCTTTTAAAGTTGTCTTTTATTGTAATTTTTATTGAAAGATGAGTTTTGTCGTGATAATACTTCTGAATGGAAAAAAACAACTGAGTTTTATCGTAATATAACAATGTTTCATCTTTTTATTAGTTTGTACATACTTTACTTTTCATTCGAAAAACTTTAAATAAATATTAAATTTTAGATATAATACAATTTTTTAATGAATATTTACATTATATCTCAATAATTAATTCTTAATAACTATACCAATACCGTCATAATGAGTATATATATATATATATATATATATATATATATATATATATATAATAAAAAGCGATTTATGAAATATTCATTATATATTTATACATATTGAATATTTTTACATATTTTTTCTTATTATTGTAATACTTTTTTGTTAATACTTTTTATATTATATTTAATTTCTAATCAATGTAAAACTTATAAAAAGGTATTAATATATATATATATATATATATATATATATATATATATATATACATATATATATATATTAGATTTCTTCAAAATATATCATATATGCATGATTAATATTAGTTTGATGAAAAAATAAGTTTGGTTTTGTTTCCTGAATACTAACTTTAATTTTTTTCAATGATTTATCATTTCATCGTGTTCATGTTAATAAAATATTAAAATGCATTTTTCCGTCTATATTTTGGTAAAAACGACCTTGGTTTTTTATTAATTTTGCCTCAAATTGTACTATTGAATTATAAATGTAAAAGAAGTAAATAAGGGCAATTTTATTGTATGAATTCAAAAGGGGTGGTAGAGTATCAGAAACTGCTCGTAAACAGAACCATGTTTTTGGTGTGAGTGTTGTTAAGGAACATACATTGCAATAGTGGTTCCAAAAATTTCGTGCTGGGAACAAGAGGTTTGAGGATTAAGAAGGTCTCTGGCGTCCTTTTTCAGTTCATAACGACCAACTGAAGGTGTTATTTAAATCAAAAACACGCACAACAATTTGAGAAACTGCACAAAAGTTAGGCGTTAGACATCCAATAGCTCTGAACCACTTTAAACATCTAAGAAAATCAAAAAAACTTCACAAATTGCTATCACGTGAACTGAACGAAAATCAAAAAATTGCCGTTACCAAGTTTGTTCTATGCTTCTTTCACGGAAGAGATACAATCCGTTTTTCGATCGTATTGTAACGTGCGATGAAAAGTGAATATTTTACGACAACAGATAGCAGTATGCTTAATTGTTAGACAAAAATGAGGACTAAATCATTTCTCAATACCGAAATTACACCAAAAGAAAATTATAGTGGCGTTTGGTAGTCTGTGCTCGGTATAATCTATTGCAGTTTCTTGAATCCTAGCGAAGCTATTATAGCTGATAGTCATTGTCAAAAAATCGACAAAATGTACCAAGAACTGTGAAGTCTGTTTCCTGCACTGTTCAATAGAAAAGATCCATCCCTGCTGCATGATAATGCACAGCCACACGTTACACAATTGACCCTTCAAAAGTTGAATGAATTGAGCTATGAAACATTTCCTTATCCACCATACCATCAAATATTTCGCCAACTGATTATCATTTTTTAAGCTTTTCGACTTCTTACAGGGTAAATACTTTAAATAAACAAGCTGCTGCTATAAGTGCATTTCGAGATTTTATCAACTCTAGAACTTCGGAATTTTATACCAATAAAATAAATTAACGTGTAATTATTTGGCAAATATATTTATATTGATACTAATGGCGCTCGTTTCTGTTAATAAAGTTTATTATTAGCTGAGAAAAATGTATATTAATTTGAAGGTCATAAACCGCAATTGTTTTTTTATCGACCAATACATAATTAAATTTTCAGTAACAAAAAATAAATATTGTTTTCAATAAGTTGTAATAGTTTATGCTTTTTTCTAAGACAACTTATAAGTATATAAGTATATATATATATATATATATATATATATATATATATATATATATATAAGAGGATTAATTAAATGTAAACCTTAAAGTGGGACAGAAATTCAAAAAAGGTGTGTATACCGTTGAAAGTTGAGAATGCCTTTACTATTGACTTTAAGATTGTCCTGTAAGACAGTACACTTGCTGCATGACGTTATTTTTACATTATAAAGAATATGGCACCACTGGAGACATGCACCTCTGAGAAACAGGTTTCTGTCATCCGTTTTTTAAATAACAAAACCTATAGGAATCGGTGTGTGAAAATCCTCTAAGATGATGCGTGTTTGTCACTTCAGCAAGTATGTGAGTAGAACTAAGAGAACACATTTTCAAATTTTCTTAGGAGTTATCTTCGAGAAGCAATAAAGTCGAAACGAGTAATATTTCTAAGTACTGGCGTCTTGTTGCAATACAATAATACTCGGCTTCATACTGCTCGTGTACTAATGGTGACCATTGAGGAACTGTACTTCGAGTTTCATTCCCATTCGCCGTACTCATCAAACTTTGCTCTGCATGATTACTATCTTTTTGGACCACTTAAAAAGCTAATGGGTAAAAAGATATTCAGGTCGCAGGAAGTAGTGCAACGGGTTGTATATGAGTGGCTGCGTCTGCGACCAAACCTTTTTTCTAGAATAAACCAGACAATATTTAAGCGCTGAAGTACTTACATTAAATGCAATGGAGACTATGTTGAACAATAGTTAACAATAATAACAACACCTTACAATACACGATGAAAAAAACAGAAATTATGGTTTTCATTTGATTCAATATCGTATATGTTAGTTACTCGATTATAAATTTTTAATATTTCAGGATCTTTAATTTAGTATAAGAATAATCTTAGAAATGCAAGAATCTTTGATAATGCAATCTAAATGAAACCAACTACTAGATAAATTTCTTATCATATTAAACGAGAAAAAAACTAATGAAACAAAGTTAACATTTGACATATAATACAAATATATAGGTGATTTAGTTTAGGCTCCCATATGAATGTATAAAAAAAACGAAAAAATTAAAAATATCATGATCTTTTTGCGTTTTTTTTTAATATGTTTAGAAGCCTAAAGATGTAAGTACTACTAACAAATGTTCAGTCCAATGGTAGTTCCAAAATTTTCGTGGTGGGGATGAGAGCCTTGAAGAGGAAGAAGGACACGAGCGTCCTTCTTGAGTTCATAACGACCAACTCAAGGTGTTAGTTGAATCAGAACCACGCACCATAATTCAAGAGCTGGCCTAAAAGTTAGGCATTATTTATCCAATATTTTTGGAGCACTTAAAACAGTTATGAAAATCAGAAAAGAGAAAAATGTATATGAATTTAAAGGTTATAAACCGCAATTATTTTTCTACGAGTCTCATAAATGTTAATTTTCTATATAATGTTTTATTTTCTTCTGTATAATGTAAAAAAATCTCCAAAAAGGTAAATAACAAAAATAACAAGAACCAAAATTATTTGTAAACGATGATTGTGCTTTTATAATATCCACAAAATCCGGGATAAAATGAAATTATAAACATCAATGATATAATATAGGTATTAAATTACAAATCTAATACTTCGTATTTTCTTCACGAAGGAATCGAGCATCCTTCTCAGTTCATAACAACCAACTGAAAGTGTTAGTTGAATCAGAACCACGCATCACAATTCAAAAGCTTGCACAAAAGTTAGGAGTTATTCATCCAACAGTTCGGGACTACTTTAAGCACTTAGGAAAATGAAAAAAGCTTAACAAAAAGTGAATAAATTGCAACTATTTTTTACCAGTCGAATAAATTAGATTATGTGAAATGACAAAAATCATTAATAAAAAAATTGAGACTTTCTTTATAAAATCCATTTAACAATGAGTTATTACAATAAAAATCATTAATAATCAGTAAATCGGATATTTACAGTAATAAACATTATTTCAATTCATTTGAAATAATAGAATTGAATAAAACTCTCTCAATAAATATATTTTTATTTTATTATGTACTGGTCTTTTTTTAATTTATTTTTATATTTCCTCTTAAATATCTAGTTGATGTGTAAGTATAAATCTTATTAATAATAAAATGTGTATAAAGTAATAAAAGAACGTTTTACTCACTATAAAAAAATAATAAAAATGACATTTTTACCGACTCAACAAACTATTATATATACCTCATGAGAATTCTACATAATGTTAAAATTTTACATTGCATCTGATTCTTTTTATTAAAAAATATGAAAGTTTTAAAGTGAAAATTAGATACAGTCTAATGTGTTTTCATATTTCGGTATTATGTTAGAATTAATCTTTTCAAGAACTGTTTATTATCATTTAAAATTGTACAATTGTTTATGTTTGTTAAAAATGAAAATATATTACAATTGTATTTGTGGATATTTTAATTTATGCGTTTTGAAATTAAAGGATAGGTATTGAGTTCCTGCGTTTAATTTTTCAGTTGTTTTGGCAAAGAAACTACATTATTTCAAAAGCATATTAATTATCCAATAATTATAAATTTATAAAATGAGTAATAGTCCATACATTGTATTCTAGGTCACGGATAACGGAGTCTGCCACACCGTGTTCATTCATCTGCAGCGGAAACATAAAGGAATTGATCACGAGAATGTACGAGAACTCTCACGGGACTTTGGTGAAGAATGTTATTCATCCGGATTAAGCCCGTAACAAATGCATGGATGAAGGATGAAAAACTATATAAATTTGTGAGTTACCTGATGAGTTGCTATAACGCCACGCACGCATGTATTTTCATTGAATGGAATTAATGATAAGTGCTTCCTTAACGGAATATGAGATATTATATTAACAGACACTATTTGCGCACTGCTTGAAATCAGTGAGCAATTTGGATGATTTAAAAACGTACATTTCTTAGTAAAGAACAACAAAGCAACCATAGAAAATATATTTCGTGTCTTGGATACATTATCGTACATAGAACTCATTTAAGAAAATTACCTACGAATTTATTATATACGTGGATTTTTGAAACGTGTGATTATTTTCTGCTTAAATGATAAACAAAGATAATAAATTCCGAAATTGCGAGAATATTTTACTTTCATAAAACCTCTTTGATTTAAACAGATTTTGTTGATTCTACAGATTACATTTACTAAGAAAGTATTTTTAATAGTTTTATATTCGATAGTGAAGAAAGAAAAGTTCATTTAAAATTTTTAAATTTAATTATAAACAGTTATTTGGCTACAATTGTTGTTTTAACTAATAGATCAGCTAGTTTTTATTTAATTATTGATTTTTTGAAAACAATTGATTTACAAGCAAATTAGTTCTACTAGATAATGTAAAATTATCTAGTAGAAGAGACATTAGTTTTATTTCTCTAATATTGATATTTAATTTTGTACACTTGTATTATCTTCATAAAATTAGTTCTTTAAACATTTAAAATAATGCAATGAAAAAAATTTATAGTGAAATATACTTGGTAGTCGCTGTTTCCTACATGGATTATTTTTCTTGAAAAAAAAATCTGGTTAGAATTCAGGAAACGAAAACCTTAATTATTTTCCTATCAACCTAATATATATATATATATATATATATTTATATATATATATATATTAGCACACCTCGAATTACGTAAGTAATGCGTTCCGGAAATATTTACTTAACTATATATATATATATATATATATATATATATATATATATGTAAATTATTTACATGTTATTATTTTATAAAAGAAACTCATGTAACAGTACTTACTGTGATATAAACTATGCAAGTATGAAAAATATATAAAAAATATAAAAAAACGAACTGAAACATTCACTTTTCAAATAAAATTAGGTTCTGTGACGGCTTAGTTGGCTCTGTAGAGGGACAACCGGAGCTGGGGGTAAATGGTTATGAAGGGAAATGCTGTTCTGCGGTAACTATAACCCCTCACGATGTTGCAGGTTGAGGGTAGTCGGGGTCGTCTGAGTTGTTATCTCAACTTTGTTATAAACGACAACTCACACACATGTCTAGAGTAGATTGTGTGATCACATGCTTCATGTCATCGTAGATGGCCTTGTAGCTAAAAAAATTGGAATAGATACAGCGGATAATGTTCTCGAACCGCTCGGTGTTCGGACCCATCGTTATAATTTTGCTAACCCCATGTCTGTCAGGTGAAAGAGCTCGGCTAGTCCCTTCGTTGTAAATATATTTACGTTTGGAGTTGGCGATTCAATCGGTTTAGTATTCTCTTCGGAATTGCGGAATTCCTCCAATTGAATAAGGTCATCATGAGTAAGCTCTTCATCATGCCTCGAGAGAAGCTCGTTAATGTCACCGTTATCCATTTCCAGGTCTAATTGATTTGCCAGTTAAATACACGTCTCCGTCACTTACTGTAATTCTTGTGTTAACTCAGCAGCTGTATCAATCATTTTCTGCTCTCCTTCCGTCAAACGTTTAAACTTATGGACTATTTTTATGGTAAAGTTTTATTCAGAATACATTCGTTGTTGTCTGCTTGACTTCATTTCATGATATTCCGATATTTTGATAGTGTTAAGGCTATTATTAGTCCATCCAGAAATCAAGTAGAGTAAATGCTCTTACTAATATTAGTGACCTTGATTGATTTGAGAGAAAGTACATCACAGATAGTGGGCTTTGAATGTCGAAATAGCACCTTGATATATAAGTTGCAACAGTGAGGTGGTTCTAGGAGGCAGCTAAACAATTTTTACGACAAAATGAAAGTCATCCAATTCTCTTCGTCTATGTTATCATCTCTACCGTCGTCTATATTCTCCTCATCTCTAAATGAATGGTGATGAACAACTGGACCGTCGTCTACATTATCATCTCTAAGTAGGTGTTGATGAACACTGAACGTTGATGATGTTATCGTCTCTAAGTAGGTGGTGATGAACTGGTGGACTGTTTATGTTATCTTCTCTAAATGGGTGGTGATATAACTCGTGCGAGACATCTACTACTGTAGTACATACATACTGCGATGGCTGTCAAAGCTACAGCTGTGCAAAGCCGCAAACGTGTTCATATGCACTAGCATTTCTCAAAATTTTCATTTTTTTAATTTTTGAAATGTATTACGTAACTGCGAACATATATAAGTCGCGTGATACGTAACTCGGAGAGTACCTGTATATGTATATATATATATACCTAGGTCGTTTGATAAAGTTTGGTAAATTTTTGAGGTAGCGCCACTATTCATTTGGTAACGTTACGGCTATCAATTGTCTTTTTTCAAACTCTCATAAGCGAAATTTCAACAAGAAGCGACGCATTCTTCACGTTCTACAGATATTTAAACAAAAGCAATTACAAAAATGTTATAGAGAACCGTCACACCTCCCCACTAACCACTTGGCATCTCCACAAGGAGGCACACTTCAGGTTAAGAACCGATGATATATAGTATTTTTAAATCCTAAGGTTGTTACTTCGCCGAGGAAACATTTTAATTTCAATCAGAGTTATAATCGATTCAATGTAAAGGCAGCCAATTAATTTTTTCAACTAAAATTAAAATAACATACGAATTATAAAACAGTATATAAGTTATGTAAACATTACTTTGAAAATCATTGATTCTTATGTAGTATATAAACAGGTGATTCAACTTAAGGTTTCACACAAAAATATTAAAAAAACGCAAAAATTAAAAAAACATATTATCTTTCATTGTATTTTAGTATTAAATAGAAATAAAATACTCAATAAAAATTATCATGACTCTTCTTAACACATGCACCTCTTTTGATACATCTGTGTAGAAACCTAATGTTTAAATGGTATATAATATTTACGTGTATATATATATATATATATATATGTGTGTGTATAACTTTATACTCACACAGCAAACAACCTTTGAAATTAATAAATATTCTGGATAATATCTGTTAAATGTATGCACAACGTCGGATAATGTTTGATTTATACTGAAAATGTTCTATAAAATTCGAAAGATACAGTCGATCATATCGAAATCATTATTTTTACATATATAATAAAGAAATATGTTCATGACGAGACATTTTTGCCGCATTGTTAACTTTTATAGTATATTATTCAGCAATTTACATTGACAATAAAGTCAAATTAATAATGGATTTATAGGTAGTATATTGATGAAACTGCAAGCTTTATAGTATATGACGAGATAAAATTGGACAAGTTTGTGATTTGCTGCGTTTGCTGTGTTCGAAAGAGATATTGTTTCCTGGTTTGTTTATTACCCATAATGACGTCGAGATATTATAGACATCGGACTATTTAATAGCCTTACAGATGAACAAGATTTCATTATCTACTTTATATTGTCGGAACAGAACCGCTTGCTTTCAAAGTTTTTAGTGTACAGAAATTTCATTTATTATCCATATGTATAGCTAGCATATATATATATATATATATATATATATATATAATATTTACATACAAATATACACAAACATATATATATATATATATATATATATATATATATATATATTAAATAGTATTTATTTATTGGCCAGATTCTTTCCGTTTTTAAAAAAATCGCACAGTACTTTGTTCCTTTACATTTTAATATATTTCATGAAAACCCATTCAAATAATATCTGAAAAATTAGAAAATATTATTGAAAAATTGTTTTTATGACTTTTATTAATAGAGAATATTTAAGAGAGAATCGAAATATAGAATAAATTAATTTCTGAAATAAGTTTCATCAAATCAATAAGTTATATCAAAAAGTTCAAAAGTTTCAAAAGTTGTATAAGTAACTCATTAGTTACATTCTTTGTAATTACAAGTTAAAATAATTTTAGTATTTATTTAAATTTAATATTACAATTATTTGTATAATAGTTGTAATTAACGAATTATAACAAAGATACTATCCTAAAAATTCCCTTTTTTGAAATCACCTTTTAGTGCTAGTAATAAGTGCTTGCAAGATGATTCTATTACTTGGCTGTGAGAAGATTGTAATAAAAACTGATTAAATTTGTCCCTTCCAGGACTATCTATCCGAGTTTTGAATGGTGTGGTTTAAATTTTCATAATGAAGCACAGTTTCATCAGCTTAAAAGGAACAAGCAGGCCTTCTTTACTTCCTTAAAATTTTTAACATATCGTTGTTAGTTCATAATTGATCCTTTTCTTAAAAAAATATCAAATGAACACGTAACTGTAACTTCGCCATATGTTGGGATCTGATAAATTTCAAGCCACTCAGTAATGATTTCTGGTGACATACGAGTGCTCGTTTTTCTGTTGGCTATATATACTGTGGCCTACATCAACGTTTCACAAACGTTTCCTACGACGGAACATTTCACAAATCTTGAAATTTTAACGGAACACCTTGGTTATTTTGTAGGGCAGGTAGATATAAATAATAAGTAAGATACATGAGTATATCTCAGCGCTAAGAAAAAACAAACATTTATTCTCAAATGTTAATTATTTAAAACAAAACATAAATGTAGTAAAAAAAATTAGCGTATATATATTGTCAAACTGTGTTTTTCATGACTTTAATGTTTTTGGGTCTTTCAGTTACAAATTTTTTTGATATCAGGCACAATATTAGAAAGTTGAATTCTCATATCTGGTACAGCGTCGAGTATGTTCTTGGAATTTGATTTGGTTACTGCATAATATGAGAATCCTGCCTAGCATACATACGTTGTTATAAAAAGAAGTACAAGAAAATAACAATAGCTAGTTTCGATACGCTAGGGTATTCTTCTGTTAAATTTGTCCAGAAAGCATTTAATGGCAGTTCCTTGTGTTTTTCTTTTAGATCAGAGTCAATTAGATTAGAATTAAGTCAATTAGATTTTCAAAATCAACTCCACTGAATTCTTCTATCTTAGCCATTACTATAAATGGATTCCGAACTCAGGAATTATTCTTACTGGATTTTGGAAAATATTATAAAAAGGTTGACTGTAAGTCATACAAGTGTTTTAAAATTATGTTAAAAACTTCGTTATCTAATTTAGAATTTGTTTCAGTCAAAATTCATGTCAGGCGGGAAAAAAATCAAAATTATTCTGTCTAACTGTAGAAAACCAGAATTGTAACTTTCTGTCAAAAGATGCAATTTTATCTCTTGTATTAAAAATTATAACATTATTTCCTTGTATGATAGGTTTATTTCGTTGGACTTTGTAAAATTATCTATTAGATACGCAAAACACATCAATCATGAAAAATTTGCTAAAAATTCAGTAAAATTTTGTTCTAAATTATGTGACGTGAAGAAAACCAACATGCTGTTACAGTATTTAGAGCCATTCCAGGCTCATTTTCACATTCAATTTTCACAATTTTTCACGGAACACATATTCACTTTCCGCCGAACATCACTGTTTCGCGGAACATAGTTTGGGAAACGCTGGCCTTCAAAATCATTATAAAATCCAAGTTTTGTATCAACAAAATTAATTATATAACGACCTTCTACAGTGTTGATGAAATGAATTACTTGCAGTGATAGCTGTGTTCGAATAAGTTTCGTCTTTAGAATCGGCTTTTCGATGATCAACATAATTTGTTTTCTGGCTAACAGTTAATCTATCCACACCATGATCATTGTAGACATATTTGGTCACTAATAAATATCTTTAGATAGTACGTAGATAATGATATATTTTGGCTGATAATTTTTGTAATTTTCATTTCCATCACTTTTTCTTCTTAATAGATTATATTAAAAAGATTATATTTACATTATTTTAAAATGAAAATATGTATAGAAAATAAATCTAAAAGATTAAAGTGATAATACCAAGGACAAGTTATGGAAAGAGATTAGAGAAGAAAATAATTTCATTGTAAAATTGTTCTTTATATAGCGTTAAGAATTTTTTAACACTTTTCTTTTCAACAACCATTTATATATTTCATTTTCTTCATTGATTCATTCTATTCCTCAAACCAAAACGTATTAGAAATCAAATCACTTCCCTAATAAGTTTGTTACTCTCAAACCAAAAATATTTTTTTCTCAAATCTGTTCAGTAATTGATGATAGTTGATTCATTTTCATTATCTCAGATTTTTTATACATTATTGCGCTGAATTTAAATATGATGCTGCCATGAAAACTAGCATAAGCAACAATAAAAAAGTGATAAATAATTAATTATTAAAATACTTTAATAAAAATAATAGTGTTCTTCGTGTAGTGATTGAATAATTCATTTCTAAACATGAATCTCTTCAACGTTAAAAAGTAAACTGTAACCAAATAACTTTCAGTAGATAATTTTTCAACATTAGTATTAACGAAAATTCTAGAAACATGTATCAAACTGTTACTGATGGTCATATATGTTATAGGTGATTAAATTTAGCCTTTCACATGAAAGTATTAAAAAAATCACAAAAATTAAAAAAAAACAATATTTAGTGTTTTAGTTCAATTCTATACAAAAATACAATTGAACTAAAGTATTTAATAAAAAATAACATTTTTCCTATATTTTTTCGATTTTGTTTAATTATTTCATGTGGAAGCCCAAATTAAATCAGCTATATAATGCTGATAGTAAGAATGTACAAGAAAATTGTTGATTGAGTGCTGGTCGATTACTTGTTGGTGACTTGAAGTATTAAAACCATCCGTTATACTCGTACTTCTGTGAAATGACTCAAAGCACAGAATGTGAACGATAACGCTATTTTTTTAAGATTATTAGCTTGTATGCAAAACTTTTCGTAACTATTTGTGCTTTTTTAGCATATTAAAAAGACAAAAACAGAAAGAACAATCTTAGAATCAAAAAAGACTACCCAAATACTTTTTAAAAAAATTTAATTAATCTAAACATTAGTAAGATTTTCCAGATGTAGTAAGAACATATTGCAGGGACTATTTTTATATTCCTATTATTCTTGTTTACCATTGATTTTTAGTAAAAATTATAATTTTGATTGAAAATATTAAAAATGTTTAATAAGCTCAATAAGTTTACTATAAATTTAATAAGCTTAATAAGTTTTTAATACACTTAATTTAAGAGTACAAAATATTATCAAAAACAGATTAAGGGTAGACGGAATGCATTAGTACTTATTCACAATTAATTAATTATTATTCGAACGGAAAATACATTACCTTATGTAAAAATCTAAAATATTTAACATTTGTTATACACTACGTAATTTGAGCGTTCAATATAAAATACAATATTGGAAGTAACATAGACTTTCTGAAGAAGAAGAAATTAATGATTAAGAGAAAGAACGAAACCAGTTGTTTATCTTTGAAAAATATTTGCATTAGAGACTAAGCAGATACTAAATTAGATAAATAATTTTAATATAACATATTATATATATATATATATATATATATATATATATATATATATGTATGTATATGTATATATATATATATATATATATATATATATATATATATATGACTATTACGAAATTGATAATATTGAACAAAAAATAATAAAGTAAAATATTTATAAATTTAAATGTGGAGATAAATATTTATTTTCAAAATATAATTATAAGTAACACGCTAATTGCAATACCTTGTTTTTAATTCGAGTTTTATTTATAAATTAATAAGAATAATACACAACATTTGAAATAATTTTTTTGATCGTATGCAGATTTTTTAAAAAAAGATATAATTGAAAGTCATCTGAAAAAGTCATATAATTTTTACAACCTGCCCGTCTGTGCGACTATTCGAATGTGCATTTCCCTGTCCTTTCAGTGTCGTACATCTGCTGGTGCGCTTTTAATGAATTTTGAATTCGAACACATTTTGATAAGGGAATTGAACGGTTGAATTTTCAATTGATTAAAAAACTAAAGTTACGTATCATGTACGGGATTTACAACTTTTTTCATTTGAATTTCATCTATTGTTTTATTGAAGGTAATTTCATTAAATATTTGAAATACAATCAAAACTTTTTTTCAAGCTGACTAAAAAATCTTATTTTAACATACACACACACACACACACATATATATATATATATATATATATATATATATTATATTTTATATATAATATATACGAGGTCAGACAATTAAGTAATGCGACAAAATTCAAAAATCGAGTATATTTAAAAATTAAGGTACATCGCTGCGATCCCCTTCAAAGTAGTCCCCTCTCGCATCTATACACTTATTCCAGCGAGTTTTCCGGTTTTCGTAACAATTCTGGAACACTTCTTGTGGGACCTCTCCGAGTACCCTCGTCATAGATCCTTGGATATCTTCAACGGAGTCAAAATGTCGACCTTTGACGAATTTTTTCATATGGGGGAATAGGAAAAAGTCGCAGGGTGACATGTCCGGTGAATAGGGCGGTTGTGGTAACGTTGCGATGCCTTTAGACGCCAAAAACTGAGAGACACTGAATGCACTGTGACAGGGAGCATTGTCGTGATGCATAACCCAAGTCTTCGCGATCTCTGGACGCACTCTGAGCACCCTTTTTCGTAATTTTTCGAGCACATTGCGGTAGAATACTTGATTTACGGTTTGTCCAGGTGGTACGAACTCTTTGTGAACCACCCCTTTGCTGTCGAAGAAGCAAATCAACATGGTTTTCACTTTGGACTTGCTCATTCTCGCCTTCTTTGGCCTTGGTGCTCCAGGGGACAGCCACTGTTGGCTTTGTCGTTTAGTTTCGGGGTCATATTGAAAGAACCAACTTTCATCACCAGTAATAACTCGATCGAGAAGAGTAGGATCACTTTCAACCTGCTCGAGACAATCTTGAGCGATGTTCATTCGGTGGGCTTTTTGCTCATTTCGTGACATGCACTACTCGCGCGTTGTTACAAAACACTAAACAGCTGGCGAAGAAATGATTGTACGAGGGTGGTCAAGGTCTCAATCGAGAGAGTAGGGATCTGCTATTACGGTGGCGGAGTTACAGGTTCGCAGTGTTACCACAGGCCGAGAAAAAAAATCAGTCGCATTACTTAATTGTATGACCTCGTATATATATATATATATATAATAATTTAGTTAGATTATTGCAAAGATGATTATATTTTCTAGTTATAACCATTACGTGTGCTTGTAAGATTTAAATATTTTTCTAAAATCATCTTTCTAGAAAATCATTTGAATATATTATTTTAATCTTGTTACATAATTGGAACGATTTAAAATTAACGTATTAGCATATAAGCATATTATAAAAAAAATGCTATTCTTAGATATGTATATTATTTTCAACTATATATTATTTTACTATATAAGAAAGATCTGCTGTTCCACATGATAATTCCCTGGCTAATTCAAGCGGTTCCGCTTAGCAAAAATTGGTCGAATTGATGTTTGAAATCGTTCCCTACCAGTCGTAATCACTTGACTTGATTCATTTGGACTTCCATCTGTTCCGCAGACTCAAATTTATCCCAGCTGGAAAACGATTTTGATAGCATAAAGAGGCGATAGATGCCTAAAACGTCTATTTTGAGGACCTCGCATTTATCTCATTCCGGAAGGAAATAAGAAAAGTTGGAGAAACGTTGGGACGAGTTTATTGACCTTCGAGAGGATTATGTCAAAAAATAAATTACATTTTGAAATTAAAACTCATGTTTCTAATATAGAACCAAGTTACTCTTGAAACCGCCCTCTCATATATATGTGCCGGTGATTATGAAAGTGGTCTAAGTCATATATATTTCGTTTAGAGATATTTAAACGTTTGAGTTTGAATAAAGTAAAAAATATTTTTATACTAAATATTAAAATATTTCTGAAAATATTTACTCTTATAAGGTAAAAATATTTTATGATTGTGAAATTTTGTGTGTAGATTATAAGGAAAAGTGATTTTTAAAGCATTAAATGACTGAGACCATTTTCAAAATTAACAGAATGTCTTCAAAGTGATTTGTGACAATAAACAATAATCAATTTTATTAGAAATAAACAGCTAAAAACAAAATTAATCATTTACATTTTATCATTTATTTTTAACAGAAAAATATGTATTTTTTAATACTTCATATGACTATTTTCTAAATTATTCAAACATCTTAAAAACGATTTATAACAAAAATATTTCAGTTTTATTCAAAAGAAGAAGTTATAAACAATATTATTCACTTACATTTTGTAATTATTACCATATTCACTTAATTTAGAATAATACTAGAGATTTCTGCTTATTCGCCAATAACGGTATTTTTTTTGTGATGTTTTGAGAGTACAAAATTATTCATGGAAAATTGACGGAATGTACAATAACAGATCCATTATATCCTTATATTTTTCCTTTATAAGTGATCGGATATTCGCATAAAGTGGAAATAATTAAATTTTTTGGTATATTTTCAGCCTTTTTTTTGGGTGAAAGATCTAAAATCTGAAAGTCTGTTCTATCATCTAAATATGTTTCATAAATATCTGATAAAAGGCATCTTTTAGAAATCTGATCCATTTTATTTTCAACCAATAAACAGATTCTCTCTTAATATTTTTCGTTCTCTTTGTAATTTATTTCTCTAGAGATTTTATTTTCCAATAGCAACATAATTATTCGTTTGTGAACTTTAAGCAAATAAATTGACTTGACTTACGAGTTATTTACCTTGAAAATATTATAATTTTATACAAAAATCACATAGTTACATGCATTTTTCCAGAAAAACAAAGTATACCGAAAAGTTAGTGACTTAGTCCACTATCAAAATAAGCAAAAACAGAATTGTGTTTACCGACCAAATTTGCAAAGTCATTAAACAGTACATTTTTAAAAAGTTCTTCTAGATTATTAAAATATAAATAATTGTTATATAAAATTAATCATAAAATCATTTTTTTCCATTTTTTTACTTAGTCCACTGTCATAATTACCGGCACATATATAAAGAATAAACAAAATAAAATTTTCTCTTATATCAGTAAAATCTCTTACACCAATATCAACTCTCTGTTTATGTAAAATATTTAATTTTTAATTAAAAATACCTAATGAGCTTACAAAAATAAATCAACAAAAATTATATATAAAAAATGTTTAATACTTAAATAAAGTATAAAATACAGTACCTCCATTATTTCGTATATTATTGATTAGTTTCGAAACCTTACCCTCTACTCTTGAAAAAGTACTGAACATGAAACGGATGTACGACAAAAAAAAATACAAAAATTGCACAATCCGTAAAATTGAACACTTGAACTGAGCGCACCAGTGCCACTCATATGTAGCGACGATGGTGTCTCGAGTTCTAAAGTGGCTCCTTATACGAGTTCCATTCTTTTCGTAACCTTCTGAACCCGTCCCGCGAAAACAGCACTTAAAGATACAATACATCCTTTATCTTGTTCTATATGTGTGCAAATTAAGGTAGCGCATATCGTAAAGAACCGTGATAAGTCTCTCTCAGAACTGATTCAATTTACTTTACGAAAAGTGAGATGACATTATAGGGTTGTTATTCTAAACAAGTTATTCGTAGGTCCCGCGAGGACGTATCTCACTGAAGATTGTTCAATGTGTTTTGTTCTATATATATATATATATATATATATATATATATATATATATATATATATATATATATATATATATGTATATATATAAGAAAGAAAGGGTTACAAGGCGCAAGAAGTTACTTTCTTTACAATATTGCGAAAATTTCTATAGTAGCGTAGAAAGTACGTATAAAATACGTAAAATCGATTTAGCACTCTAGCCCATTAATTTGAATGTCTTCACTGTATACACATAAAAACATGCATACTTAGACATAGAGTTATATATATATATATATATATACATATATATATATATATATATATATATATATATATATATATTTAATGCACACACACACACATGTATATATATATATATATATATATATATATATATATATATATATATAAACGAATAAAATAAATATACACAAATTGACATAAGACATGCGTTTTTAATGAAGTAAGTTTTTTATATATACACGTAATCCATTTTTTTTTCCAGTTTTCTTTGTTTTTTAAAAAAGGGCACATATATATAATTATAAATAAAATTTTGAATGTGTTCCTTTCGGTTTATTTGAATATGCTTAAAAAATCTTTCCATAACATTAATGTAAAGAATAAAAGTGATAAAACTTTTGAATATAGTTCACATCATTCTACTACGAGAATTGAATAATTTAGTAAAATTTATTATACACTCAGGAATGAATATATATATATATATATATATATATATATATATATATATATATATGTATATATATATATATATATATATATATAATGTGAGGAATGCTAGAACGAATGTAATTCTTTGTAAAACCTCGTTCATTATAGCATCTGTTGGTTCTAGCATATATTAAGGGTAATCCGTTCCAGACTCTAAGCTTAGAGCAAAGTTACTATTTAACACAATCATTTTAACGGGAAAAATATAATAAAATATAAAAAATATAACGGTAAAAATACTATAAAATTAGTTTATTTTACTTTTATAAAATAAACAATCTTTCCTCAGCGAAAGAAACAACAAAACTAATAAAAAGCATAAAAAACTATTTAGAGGTGAAAGGAGAGGTGTTGTCATCCCCACTCCTTTTGTGTGACTGTCCTGTGAGATAATCATCAGTTAGAAAGCGCTTATCTGACTTTTTGAAGAATGAATCCTGGATTGACTGCTTTAATGTAGATTTTTGAACCCTCGAAAAATGGGACATCAAGGTGTCATTAAAATGATTAAAGCCCTTTTCCACAGCAGTAATTTCTAGGTGATAATGTTTCATAAGTTTGAAGTAATAAGTAAGAGTTTATTTATTATTAAATAAGAGTTTATTCCAGCAAAAAATATTTCTTTAAGGTCCCTATTTGGAAAACTTTGAACTTTTTCTTCTTTCTCGTCCCTGAAAGTAAAACTCTGCTTTAATTCCTCTGCGTCTTTATTGTGAAAATCTATTTGCTACTCAAATGACAGATCTTTTTTGTGGTCCTCCAGCAAATTCTTCACGTCCTCCTCATTGATTTCCCGGCCCATGGTACTGCTCAAAAACACAATTGCCTGTCGTAGTTCGTTGTAGTATCTACGTTCATTGTAGCATCTTGTTTTGATTGATTTTAACTCTTCGTTGTAATATCGTTCGTTGTAGCATACCCCACAGTATATATATATATATATATATATATATATATATATATATATATATATATATATATGTTTATGTATATATGTATATATATATATATATATAATATTTTTGTTATATATTAACTAAAACAAATAATTTGGTGCCTTTAAATTAAATGAATCATTACTCTGATTTAAATTAAAATATTTTATCGTTGTTTCAGGAATTTGAAATTCCAACCCTAACATTTAAAAACATATTATACCTTGTCCAAGCAGTTGGAATAACTTCACAAAACAGTAGTGGACATGATGACTTTTCAAAACAGCATTATTAGGGATTATATACTTTTCACATTCAAGCTGAAAAAATGCTACTAAATCCACATAAATAGTTGGTTCAGCTATAAGAGGTATTGTAACGTATAAAATATGCAAAAAGTACTATAATAGTGGAAAAGGTCAAAAAGAGGATTACGACTTTATCGATTCAAAGTCGCCATTTTTATCGACAAAATAGTCGTCTGATACCTGAAAAACCGAGCAAATTTGTATAAAATAATGAAGGATATTTTTTTTTTTGATTTACATAGTGGCTGTACATTATTCGGCGCTCTTTTGCTTGCGGCAATGGTTATAGCGTCAGTATTCAAGTTTAAAAGTATGATTTACAACAAGAGTAGCGTTTTGGCGTTCGTTACTGGGTTAGAAGTTATTTTAGTTCTTCAGAAACTCTTAAATAAATGAGTGAATTTTATGATGAAGAATGTCTGAAGAAGAATATAGCATTCAAATATCATAACTTGTGCAAAGAAGGACGAGGATTTGTCGCAAATAATCGAAGATCAGTTAAATCAACATTTTCCATGGGTATCCAACATTTTCTATAATTATATCAATCAAACTTGATATTCACCAGACCTGGAACCTTACAATTTTTCTTATTTTCATAGTTCATAAAATTCTAAAGAGGAAGAATTTGGGTTTAATAAAGAGCTCCACAATGTCTTAATAGCCTCTCTACACAGCATATCAAACAATAGATTCCATAAAACTTACGGCACAGAGATAAGACAGTGGTTTTAAAGGACAACATTTTGAAATACTGACATATAATTCATTACGTAAAGATTAAATTATTTTTTCGGCTCATTCCATGACTAATGATAATCTCTCATGTGCTAATGATCATTTCGTCAACAAACTCTTAATGATTGTAAGAAATTTTTATTTATTTAATATATATATATATATATATATGTATATATATATATATACGAGGTCAGACAATTAAGTAATGCGACCGATTTTTTTTCTCGGCCTGTGGTAAAACTGTGAACCTGTAACTCCGCCACCGTAATAGCAGATCCCTACTCTCTCGATTGAGACCTTGACCACCCTCATACGATCATTTCTTCGCCAGCTGTTTAGTGTTTTGTAACAACGCGCGAGTAGTGCATGTCACGAATGAACATCGCTCAAGATTGTCTCGAGCAGGTTGAAAGTGATCCTACTCTTCTCGATCGAGTTATTACTGGTGATGAAAGTTGGTTCTTTCAATATGACCCCGAAACTAAACGACAAAGCCAATAGTGGATGTCCCCTGGAGCACCAAGGCCAAAGAAGGCGAGAATGAGCAAGTCCAAAGTGAAAACCATGTTGATTTGCTTCTTCGACAGCAAAGGGGTGGTTCACAAAGAGTTCGTACCACCTGGACAAACCGTAAATCAAGTATTCTACCGCAATGTGCTCGAAAAATTACGAAAAAGGGTGCTCAGAGTGCGTCCAGAGATCGCGAAGACTTGGGTTCTGCATCACGACAATGCTCCCTGTCACAGTGCGTTCAGTGTCTCTCAGTTTTTGGCGTCTAAAGGCATTGCAACGTTACCACAACCGCCCTATTCACCGGACATGTCACCCTGCGACTTTTTCCTATTCCCCCATATGAAAAAATTCGTCAAAGGTCGACATTTTGACTCCGTTGAAGATATCCAAGAATCTGTGACGAGGGTACTCGGAGAGGTCCCACAAGAAGTGTTCCAGAATTGTTACGAAAACTGGAAAACTCGCTGTAATAAGTGTATAGATGCGGGAGGGGACTACTTTGAAGGGGATCGCAGCGATGTACCTTAATTTTTATATATACTCGATTTTTGAATTTTGTCGCATTACTTAATTCTCTGACCTTGTATAATACATTTCTTAGGTTATTGAATATATTATGGTAGTATTTTATTTCAATATTCATAGAATCTTAAACAGAGTTAAGAAAACGTATATATTTATTACATCATAAAAATATTTTTAAAATTTGCATCGATTTTTCAAATTTTAATTGGACAATGAGTTAAGTACCTGCAATCTAGTTGAAAAAATATAAACCTTATTCGCAAAAAAAATACATTTAAAGAAGCTAGTATATTATAGATTAAATACATATTATAGTGAATCTGTATATTACAACCGCGTCATACAATTTTTAAAAAAAGTGTTTTAAAAAATCGTATAGTATAACAGAAATATATTTAATTATGGTGATATCAGTAATAAATAGATGAGGTTTTATGAATTCATAAGGAATAAAATAAACCATAGTTGCCACTTGGCACCAATGACGATAAACGATAAAATTCTTATAAATAATAAATCTGAATAAACTATAGTTTTCTCTATTTAAAAATTTATTTTTGCACAGAAAAAAAATAAATCTCAAAAATCAACTGAAATAGAAGAGATGTAGGCAGTATGATAATAACTAAAGATATTATTATTATATATCTAATAAATTCTTAATCTCTCTATAAAACAAAATCAATATCGTGACCGTTATTGTGTAATCACTTTTATTCATGTTCTGATTGGCTGATAGAGAAATAAAAATTATTTATGGAATGTATCCGTGGTAACCAATTAATATTCATATTATATATATATATATATATTATATATATTATATATATATTATATATATATATTATATACAGTTCTTTAGGTATCTCTCTATAACTAAAAATCAGTCATGAGCACACTTTTTGGAAGTTTTATTCGTGTGCTGATTAATTGACGGAGATCGATCTTTGTTTTGATTGGTTGGTATCAGTCACATGTATGTGTCTGATATGACTCTCTTATGATGTATAACGAAAGAACGTATCCGATTTCAGTGTAAAACTGATATGAACATTTTCAAATTGTGGTATTCACTGAAGTTTTAGAATAAAAAATTTATTAAACAGTTTAATAGTATATTTTGTTGTAAATTTTTATAAACTTTTCCAGTCAATTTTTAACTTACATTTACGGTTTACATTTTACAAAAAATATTTGAGTATAATTTGTTAATTTATGTTATTGTTAGGGGAGAGCGAACATCAGCGAATAGCGGGTGGAACCTCCTTTGGGGTAGGCGAACATAGCGTGCAGTGGCAGAGTCCCATGGTATTATATAATAATAATAATAAATTACTCAGTAGAAAGATTCGAAAAATATAAATAATCTAATAGTTATTTTTAAAACAGAGATATATAATAAAGTGTTACCAGTTAATTGGTTTAACCAATTATGAAGGCAAAATGAAAAGTTTGCGACCAGACATGTAGATGCTGGTGATATGTTTAAAATTTTTACGTTATATTGCCACACTTATGAATAGTTGTAAAGTACCAAATTGATTTGCTAAACAGATGTTATAAAGAATCTTGATATTCCAAACCCCAAAAAAATGAATAACCTTGAACATTGTACAATGATAAAATTTGTTGTTCAAATAGATTTAATACGAACGAAAAATTTTAACGAAATATTAAATGTATGAGACGATAGTATATCTTCTTTTATATTAGATTGATGGAAAAATAATTGCAATTTTTATCTTTTGAAGTTTGGCACCAATTTTCTTAGTGACCGTTATCTTTTGCAAGGTCATGTGATACATTATTGTAAGCAATTAAATTAGCATTATTGATTTCAGCTTATGTCTATTAGTTTCATTCTTTAGTATTTTAGATGTAACCTTTGAAATAAGTCATAAAAAAGCAAATACGCGCGATTTTATTGTATGAGTTCAATTGAAATATAAAGCAACAGAAACTGCTCGAATTTTCAAATTTGTTTTTGGTGAAGAGTTAATTAGTGAACGTAGAGTTCAATACTGGATCCAAAAATTTTGTAATGGAAACGAAATGCTTGATGATGATGAGGGTTGTGAACGTCCTTCTACTATAGACAATAATGATTTAAGAACCATTATTGAAGCGGACCCGTAAAACAACTTGGGAAGAACTCAATGTTGATCATTCAACATTTATTCGACATTTAAGCCTAATTGAGAAAGCAAAAAAGTTGGTTTCGTTGGTTAGAGCAGTCGATTTTTGAGGTTAAAATCACCAATTCGAAATTAAGCAAACCATTTCTTCACAGCTGGATGTGATGTTGCATGACACAAATAAATCTACAGAATATTTTTTGTTGCCGCGTGAAGGGTTACTCCTTTCCGAAACTCATACAACAACATAACGTGACGAAACTGTATCTTTTTGTTGCCCATTTTCAAAAATTTTTCCTACACAGATTGAATCAAAACAAATACGTATGATGCTCTAATAATAGCCTGTCTCTTTTCAAACGATATATAATATGAATAAATTTCAATCTCAAGCGTCGCCATGCAGTACTCTTAACACCACCTATTGAATCGTATACGAACTTTTATATTGACCCAATGTATACATACTGGCCGTTTATTATAGACCAAAAATAATTTATAATTTTTTTAGGATGGGTTTTGTCAAATTTTTCCTTCAGGGTTGTAATTTATATATATATATATATATATATATATATATATATTAAATTCTAACCAAGTTAATAATATTAATCAATACCAAGCGATCAAAAGGTTTAAAACAATGTTTTCTTTTTATAATTGTTATATTTTTTAAAATATATCTATTTTATGCATGCTAAATATAACAGATAAAAATTAATAAATTTATGAAACAACAGATCTCTCATACTTCTCTTTTTTAAATAAAATGACAATTAACTACGTATAATTTCTAATTTTCAGCAAATAAATTATTTATTTCTTTATATTGTTCATTTTTTTCATTTTTGCGATAAAAAAATCAATATACTTGAACGAACTTGAATTTGTAATAATGCTTGAATAAATAAAAGTTGTACTTCAGAGATAAATATTTATTTTTACTAAATCATTTATAAAAATATTATCTTTGACATAGTTAATACATATAAATGTATACGAGGTCAGACAATTACGTAATGCGACCGATTTTTTTTCTCGGCCTGTGGTAACACTGCGAACCTGTAACTCCGCCACCGTAATAGCAGATCCCTACTCTCTCGATTGAGACCTTGACCACCCTCGTACGATCATTTCTTCGCCAGCTGTTTAGTGTTTTGTAACAACGCGCGAGTAGTGCATGTCACGAAATGAGCAAAAAGCCCACCGAATGAACATCGCTCAAGATTGTCTCGAGCAGGTTGAAAGTGATCCTACTCTTCTCGATCGAGTTATTACTGGTGATGTAAGTTGGTTCTTTCAATATGATCCCGAAACTAAACGACAAAGCCAACAGTGGCTGTCCCCTGGAGCACCAAGGCCAAAGAAGGCGAGAATGAGCAAGTCCAAAGTGAAAACCATGTTGATTTGCTTCTTCGACAGCAAAGGGGTGGTTCACAAAGAGTTCGTACCACCTGAACAAACCGTAAATCAAGTATTCTACCGCAATGTGCTCGAAAAATTACGAAAAAGGGTGCTCAGAGTGCGTCCAGAGATCGCGAAGACTTGGGTTCTGCATCACGACAATGCTCCCTGTCACAGTGCGTTCAGTGTCTCTCAGTTTTTGGCGTCTAAAGGCATCGCAACGTTACCACAACCGCCCTATTCACCGGACATGTCACCCTGCGACTTTTTCCTATTCCTCCATATGAAAAAATTCGTCAAAGGTCGACATTTTGACTCCGTTGAAGATATCCAAGAATCTGTGACGAGGGTACTCGGAGAGGTCCCACAAGAAGTGTTCCAGAATTGTTACGAAAAC
Source organism: Acanthacorydalis orientalis (assembly GCA_034766995.1). Taxonomy (NCBI): domain Eukaryota; kingdom Metazoa; phylum Arthropoda; class Insecta; order Megaloptera; family Corydalidae; genus Acanthacorydalis; species Acanthacorydalis orientalis. The sequence goes on from CM068314.1 coordinate 57,644,935, forward strand.
TGGAAAACTCGCTGGAATAAGTGTATAGATGCGGGAGGGGACTACTTTGAAGGGAATCGCAGCGATGTACCTTAATTTTCAAATATACTCGATTTTTGAATTTTGTCGCATTACTTAATTGTCTGACCTCGTACTAAAACATAATTGTCATATGATAATGTTATCTTTTTCTGGGTTAATAATAAATAAAAATAAAAATCACTTCAATCAGTTTTCTATAACTTTTAAGATAGTAATTACTTACAAACTGCATATAGTACCTTTTTTCAGTTTTTATGTAAAATTTATTTCATTACAAAACTAAAGAATAAGAAATATTCGATATATTAAAGTTTGAAATCATAAGTATCAGTCAAATCATCAGTGTATATGATTAACCATTAGGTTGAGATATTTGTATATATATATATATATATATATATATATATATATATATATACATATATGTATGTATTAGGTTGGTAGAAAAATAATTGCGGCTTATGACATTTAAATTTATATATATATATATATATATATATATATATATATATATATATATATATATTAATTTAAGTGATTTTAACTGGTTCAAACTAACGCCCAACTTTTGCGACGTTTGCTCAATTGTTGCCACTGTTTCTGATTCAGCTAATGCCTTCAGTTGACAGTTATGAACTGAAAGACCCGTACAACGTTCTTCATCTTCAAGGCTCTCGTATCCAGCACGAACTTTTTGGAACCACCATTACACCATACTGTTCTTAACAGTATTTGTTTCATGGCTATAGTAACATGAGGCCGAGCGTTATCATGGAGAAGAATCACTTTTCGACGGTTTGATACAGTTGATGGTCGTTTTGCATCAAATTATCATTTAAACGTTCCAATTGTTTTCGATAACGTTAGATGGCGATTGTTTACTTCGGTTTCAACAGCTCATAATACACGACACCTTCTATATCTCACCAAACAGAACATAGTTTTATGACCGTGGATTTTTAGCTTTGGAGTCGACGTTTATGGTTGGTTAAGATCAACTCATGATATCTTGCGTATCCGGTTGTCAAAATAGATCCATTTTTCATCGTCGGTTACGATATATCACAAGAAAATCTTCTTTTTATGCCTTTCAAGAAAAACAATTGAGATATTTAAACGATTAGCAATGGAATTTTCAGTCAATTCATGTGGCAGCCACCTCCTTTCTGTATCTTTCCCAGCACTTCTAAACGTCGTGAAATGAATGATTTATCGACTTTAAGCTGATGAGCCAATTCTTTAAGTGTTTGAGCAGGGTTCTCAATAGAGCTTGTTCATCTTCGAACTTTTTCGATTGACCTGGCCGTTGTTTGTCGAGAACATCACAATCACCACTTTTGAATTGTCGAAACCAATCTCTACACAATGTTTCCGATACAGTAGATTCACCATAAGTTTTGAGCTTCATCTGGATTTTTTTCAAATCAAAATATTGTAGAAGTATACATTGGAAGAACAAGTTATTTGGTTATAGAAAAGCACTTGTGTAAACAAAGGATAGCGTCTGATGATTGAATTGTAGTGAAAAATATTCACACTTCAAAATGACATAAGACATCTGACACTGCCCACAGCATATGCACCTAGAGCTATTTACACGTGAACAGCGGCTTTCAATGCAACCTCATATTATTTACATCTGCTTGAGCGGAATCGTAATGTGTACTCATAAATACAGTTTTACTACATAATAGGTGTATGTACAGTTTTACCGCATAATAATAAGTATTAATAGATATGTACAAAACCAAAGAAATTATTATTACTTATTTTCAATTTCATGCTTTTCGGATTTTTTCTTCGGAAGTTCTTTCCAGTTATGACTTTGAATCGCGAAACACCTGAGAGGTTGTACGGAACCCTAGGGTTCCGCTAAACAGTTCAAAGAGCACTAATAGAAAATAAAGGACCAGACCACATCAAGAGATATAAACAATCCTTACAAACGATGACTAATTGTAAGTATAAGTAGGAGAGAATATGATTGAGAGGAACTCATATTTTCATAGTCATTTACTTTTATATGTTTGTATACTTTTTCTGGCATTAATTCAATACAAGTTCGACTTTTGATACTTTTTACTGATTTCAACCTCCTTAAACTTTATATGACGGTTACATATATTTACATATATGAATATATATATATATATATATATATATATATATATATATATATATATATATATATATATATACATAAATATAAATATGTATAGGTATAAAGTGAGAAAGGAAAAGAACGAGACGAATATACATTTTTGAAATGTAGAAATATAAAGTTAATTTAATTTTAAAGCACGTTCTCTTATCATTTGGAATTTATCTTCGTTAAATATTTTTATAGGTAGTGCGTCTGCGTGTATGTATGTCCATGAAAGTGAGATAAACAGACCAAATCTCTTATGAACTTAACGACGTTGGTATAAAATAAACATAAAATTATAAGTTGCTTGAATATATAAAATGATATTAAATTTCAGATAACATCATTGTGTCTGCTTTATTGCAAGATTTTATAGCAGCCACAACCGCATAGTATCTTCCTACGCAATTGCGGTGACATTAGGTGCTTCGTAGTTGATTACCCATACAAAGTTTTGTATGTACTGAATAATATGTACGGATATCAATAAAGTTAGAAAATACTAAAAGAGATATAAAAATAAAAACTTATATTTCGAAATAATTAGATTCTTTGAACGAGGATTGAATTGTAATTTTTCTATACAAATTTCAGTCCCCCAGTTTTGAAGTCTGTACCGAATAGTTGATTGTAAAATTTGGAATTATTAAGTAAATATTGCTTTGATATATTGTTATAATTTTTATAAAATCAATTATTACTTCAATAATAATAATAATATTTTTTGACAAAATATTGTAACAATCAAATATTAAAAAATGTAATTAATGAACTTCTTAAATATACATGTAATAAAAAATTAAGTAAATGTAAGAAAAATATAAATAACAAAAAAATCATTCTTAAATTTATGCACTAATTTAATTTTAAAGGTAATAACAAATTTTTTAAATGATTATTTTTATCTTAAGCAAAAACAGTGAATAAAACCATGATTAGAACCGTTACGTATAAATTCTGAATAAGTTGAAACATTCCTCCTTTTTTAAACTAATTATCAAATACTTTATTTTTCATCATACATTCCATACATAAGTAGGAAGGAATTTTTATATTTCTCACCCATGTTCGCTACTGAACTATTAATTTGATGTCAAATTTTATCAATTAAAAGAAACTTATAGGTATCAGAAAAATATATAGAATCATTAAATGAGGATCGGTTCTTAAATTGTACTTTGACTTTGACTACTATTTAAAACCGGAAACCATTGTGTTGATTTCACTACTGCATGGAAATAATGATGCATTCACCTTTATTTCCGACATGTAGATCTTAATTTATGCTTCACAGAATGCAATTGTTCCCAATTTGAACCTTTGATAGTTCAAAATGAATGATAACTTAACTGACGAGTTCTAGATGTCATGAGTATACGGCTTTATTTTAATTCGGCTCGATGTGTTATTTTAAAATCAATCCACAACCACTAATTTCGGACACTTGAATTTATTTACAGGTATCGAAATAGTACTAACTTAATGAGTGTCAGCATTTATCATTTAATAAATTTGTCGATTGTTAGAATACGGAAGGTTTTAATGCAAAGTACTCTTTCGAAAAAAACAATGGGCATAAGACATGAAGTACAACCATTATTTGTGTCAATTTAATGTTGTATGTACATACACACACACATATATATACATATATACATATATACATATATATATATATACATATATATATATATATATATATATATATATATATATTAGGTTATTCGGAAAATACTTGAGGTTTTTGTTTTCTGAATTCTAACCATACTTTTTTTCAATGAAACTGTCATTTCATCGTGTTCATTTTAATATTATTTTCAAGTAATTTTTCAGTCTGCATTTTGGTAATATCTACTTTTATTATTGGTTTTATTATTAATTTCGCTTGAAATTAGGCTATTGAACTAAAGATGGAAAAGAAGCAATTAAGAGCAATTTTTATTTTTAAAACGGATGGTAAAGCAACAGAAAATGCTCATAAACTAAATAATACTTTTTGTGTGGAAACTGTTTAGGAACGTACGGTGCAATGTTGGTTTCAAAAATTTCGTACTGGGAATGAAAGCCTTGATGATGAAAAAGGTTGCGAACATCCTTCTTCTGTTCATAACGGCCAATTGAATACATTATTTGAATCAGAATCACACACAACAATTTGAGAATTTGTACAAAATTTTGGCGTTATTCGTTCAATAGTCTTGGAGTACTTTCTACCAACCTAATAAATCCATTTTGGTGTCGTATGAATGAACATCGACTCTAATAAGCTCATGTAAATGATGCAATTTATACGTTGTGATAGTTGAAATATATTGACAGTCTGATGTGGTGAGAGATTTTTTGAGAATATCATCAAGATCACAGTGTCAGTAATTCAACAGAAAATTCATTTTAGGAATAGATATCGACAATTTTACTATTAATTCATATATAAAAAATAAAAAAAGAGTGTTAACATTTCCAAATACACACTAGTTGAATCAATATTTTCCTAAGAAAATAGTATTACGAATAAAAATAAATAAAACAAACTAACTGATGTAGATAACTATTTAAGATTTAAATTACGGATATTGTTGGGTTTTCAAAATTAATGTATTCAAAAACCTATTCTTATCTATAGTATATTGTATAGTACATATATTAGTATAAAAATTAACTAAACAAATCAAATTTATCAAAAATAATTTAGTTTTTACAATGTCACACGAACTGAGTATATAAATTGAAATAATGGGAGAACTTTGAAATTATATATTATTAATATTTTAGCCGTACTATTTTATTACGTATATATATATATATATATAGAGAGAGAGAGAGAGAGAGAACGCCAAAATCATTTAAAAACTCCAAATAACACAGAGACTTACGGAATGCATGCTGAGAATAACAAGAAAAGATATAAAAAGAATAGAAAGGATAAGAAAAGAGTCATGAGTTGCAGATGTAATAGGAAGAGTAAAGAGTCCGAAATGGAAATGGGCGGGCATGTCATAAGAAGAGAATATAACCGATGTACAACAGAAATTATTAACTGGAAATCAAAGAATAAAAAAACCAAGAAATAGACCGATGAACATTTGGGATAAGGAAATTAAAAATATTGTTGGAAATTAGTGGAAAAGAGAGGTATTCAACTATATTAAATGGAAAATCATGGAAGAGGTTTTTAGTTAGCAGTAGATTGGCAGAAGCTGATGATGATAATGATTCAAATTTATAAAGAAAGTAGCATCAAAAATAATTATTTACCGAATGTAATAAAATAACGTCTTTATATGAGTTAATAAAGCACATAACATGTGCAAATTAATTTAATTTTCTCAAGTATATATTGTTTTCTTTTTATTTATTAATAATTAGTAATAAGCAAGTTAATCAATAAGCTATATGTTATCTTATTCATTTATTTCCTTTTCAGTATGATTTAGTAACACAAAATATTATATACAAACTTAATACATTATATTGAAAGGTTTTATAGAGTTAAAAAGCATTGAATAGGTATACATTTTAAAATTAAGGATTGTATGTAGGTAAAAGTTTTCTTAATATTTAAAAACACTGTATATCTTGGAAAAGTAGTTGAGATAACCACAAAAAAACAATAGTGAACACTTTGGCGTCCGAAAAGCAGCTTATTTTGCATAATTATTGCATTCCAGTTGGAAAAATGCTGTTGAAGCCGCACGAATGATTTATTTAACTTTAGAGAGAGGTGTTGTGACGTATAAAACATTCCAAAAATGCTAACAGTACCAGAAGTCCAACAATGCATTACAAATTCATTGACTCGAAGACTCAAATTTTTTCCGACAATGGATTCATCAGTTCCTCGATAAATGGAGTAGAGTTATATAAAATAGTTGAGGATATTTCGCGGATTGAAATGTATTTTATTTTTTCTCAAAAAATCATTTTCTATATAATAATTGTTTTCTGTATACGAGTATAAGTTAGATTTAATAGAAAATTTGACAAGTATAAATGAATTTTTTATATTTAATTGATGCTCATTGTCATATTATTAGCGCACGTCAAATAACTATCATTATAATAGATGGAAAGTATTAATTATGCCTCTGTTGTTTTATCTATTGTACATTGGAAAATGTCATTGATTGAAATTGCTGAGATTAAATAAAATATGATGTCCCTTTGAAGAAAATTTTAGTATAACGAATAGTAATCGAAGAAGTTATAATATATATATATATATATATATATATATATATATATATATATATATATATATATATAATTGAGCTAATTTTAGATCAGCACAAATAAAACATCGAATGTCATATATATATATATATATATATATATATATATATATATATATATATGATATATATATATACATACATATATAGCTATATATATATATATACATACATATATATATATATATATATATATATATATATATATATATATATATATATATGCAGAGACAAACTATTTTGCTCCGCATTACATTATAATCTCCACAACAAAAACACAGTGCGTTTCATATGTTTTTGCTAATTTTTACATATAAGATAACTAGTATATAGCTTATAAAAATGGAAGGAAAAATGTAAAGAAACATAGAAAGAAAAAGTTTTTTAGTTTTTTCAACATAATATATTTTAAACATAAAAAATACCTAAGAACGAAACTTAATAAATTAAACTTAAAACTTCTGAGCTGACAAATCAAAACATGTATCGTCACCATAGATACTCGTCACTTCGTCCCTAAGACAAAGTGACTAGATATGTGAGTTTTTATCATATAGATAGATTTGTATTGAATAATCAGGAATGAGACAAGCACAAAAATATCACACATTAAAAATCAGTTAACTTCTATCTTATATGAATAAATTAGTAAGAGATAGATTCTGTCATATACACAAAGACAAAAGACATATACACAGAAATACATATATATATATATATATATATATATATATATATATGTTTATATATATATATATATATATGTTTATATATATATATGTTTATATATATATATATATATATATATATATATACATATACATATACAATATACTCATTTTTTTTAATTTTACCATATTTTGCTACTTATTTATCTTTTAGTAAGTGCATTAAGTATAAAAGTGTGTACAAGTATATTTTTTTGGATTTCTATTATGTTATTACAATTTTATAAAGTTTAGTCAATGAAAAATAAAAGTATCAGTGTACCGGAAATTCCTATTACTTATAATTTATTGATTTTTGGTTTTCATCTAAGTAATACAGATTGATAGAGAAACAACAATGTTTGTATATAGGTATCTATACCATACGTTCGTTCAATAATGTATATATGAAATGTATACATATATACATATAACATATATAACTTAATATATATATATATATATATATATATATATATATATATATACATATATTTATATATATATATATATTTATATATATATATACATCTATATATATATATATATATATATATATATATATATATATATACATGTACATGTATGTATTTGGTCGTCCTATACGGTCTTTAAAATAAGTTTTGAAACAGCGAAAAATTTGACTTTTTAATTTTGACCCAAAATATATTTTCCTTTCTTATTTATAACTTCACCCGATTTTAATCTTGAATTTTCAATACCCTGATGATAGAAATATTTGGGCTTTGCATTAAAGAAAGCTTGGACCTTCTATCGCACATCACTTCCTGTGTTATGCCGTTTTCCCTTGATGAGAATTTGGAGACTTCGGAACAGATGATTATCCGACGGTGTTAGGTCAGGCTAATATGTTGGATAAGTTATAACTTCCCATTCACTTTGCCTCAGTTTTTAGATATTTTCGCGTGTCGTATGAGATAAGATATTGTCTTGGGGAAAAATTACGCCTTTTCAGTTAGCTAATGCTGGCCATTTTTTATCAATGGATTGTCATATCCGTACCAGTTTTTTACAATACAACTCATTTGTGATTGTTCAATTGTTGGTAATAGTTCACAACTGATAGTTCCTTCCATATCTTACCAAATATACAATATAACTTTTTTTCATGAAGTTTTCCTTTCGCAGTTAAAGATGGTGTTTCGTTGTGGTCAATCCATTGTTTTTGACAGTTATAATTGTTATGAAGAAATCCAATCTTTATCACATTTTTAAGTACTGATTAACAGTTGAATATCTTGCTTTGAATTCCTTGGATATTTCTTCTGCCGTTGAACTAGGATTTTGTTCTACTAGTGTTCGCAGATCTCATCATCAAACTCTTGAAGACGTCCTGAACTTTTTTCAATTTCAAGGCTGTAGTTCCTGAACCGAAATTATCGAAACCATCATTCTCCTTGGTCAAACTTATAATATATGAAACATAAATATCCTACATTTTTTCACTGCAGTTGTAGCGTTATTACCGTGAAGGAACTCCCAAAGTAAAAGATGTTTAATATCATCTTTTGACACTTCCATGTTAACTAATATTTTTTATTATAAATTTACATGGTCACTGTTAATTTTTCATGGTGGAACTGAAAATAACATTACATAAAATTAAGCAGTGTAAACATCTGAAAGGTAACTACAATAATTCTCAAGTATTGCAATTTCGATTTTAACCTACATGAAAATATTTGATTACTTATGAATGATGATCCAATACTTAATTCCATTTATATCAAGTTAGGTTATAGCTTAGAGAGACGAAATGAATGACATAATGAGTTAACAACGAAATAAAATTTATCTTTTAAGAACTAAAGTTAATTTTGTCAGATAATTGTATTAACATTATTATAATGTATTAATTCATTGTATCTAAAGGTTATAAAACTGAAATTATTACTGTTATATGCCAATATTAGTACGTTTTTTATCTAACAGTAATTTTATGTGAACCATTAATTTATTATTAAATTTCATTTATATGAAAATATAAAAAAATACCTTTTAAATTATTAAATCACTAAAAAATAAAAGTAGGCTAACAAGAAGAACATTTTTTTAATTGAAAATCATGACATCTCTGATATTTCTCTGAGAAAAGTTCAATACAAAACACGGGAAGAAAATAATTATCATATAATATAAGAAGTTAGCGTTTTCATATGTCTCTATAAAATACATAACTTGTTTCTCATACTAAAGTATATCGTCTTATAAAATATTTCTGTTTAAGGGTATCAAAGAATTTAACAGTTTTAATTAGAGTGAATCATTTGTGGAAATAATATCATACCAGGCAAATGATCAATTTAATGCAGATAAAAACGGTTTATTTTGTAATTTTACACTCAATGAAATACAACAAATTAAGTAAATAAAATTTTAATTTTTAAAAATGAATTTTAAGCACGATGAATCTGTATCCTGAAAAAGTACTAATAGAACACGTGTTGTAGCCAATACCATGCTTATTTTTTAAACTATAGATTATTTTTTTCGATTTCAGTTCTGAATTACCTTTGGTTGTATGTGAAAATGAGTATCTTCTGTCTAACAGGATTGATAGCTGAAGACATGAAACTGATGATAGCAAAGTAGCAATACAGAAACAACAAAATTCAATTGAAAAAAATAATCGAAGAAACATATTGTTTATAAAATTAAAGTTATCGGTACCAGTATAGAATTATTTATTTGTATTGAAGAAACTTTAGAAAGAATTCAAATTTTTATCTTCCATATATCAACATAAACAAGTAACATAATACAGTTGTCTGGAAATCTTCTGAGATCTCTGTAAAAGTAACGGAATAAATTAGTAAATCAATAAAAGTTAAAGTGCATTTTATTGAAAAAAGTTTTATGTCTAGATTTACAAAATTTCTAAATATATTCAAGTGTTGAAAACAAAAATCAAACACTGCGAGATATATTCCACTACTACAAACAAATTCATAATACTATTAGATAGAAAATTAGTTTCAACAATTTTTATTCTCTATGTAACACAACTGCTTTGATATGTGAAGTAAAGTATATTATATACATGTATCGATTTCATTATATAAATGTACCAAATAAATTCAGTTAGAATTGTTACATTGTTTGTATATCGTTATTTATATAATATTTGTACCAAGCTCATGTATTTTTTATTACTTATGTCAATACAGGATAATATTTACAATTTAACACAATTATCGTTTGTTACAAAATAATTATAATGTACCTAATCACACATAAATTTATATTATTTCAACAAAAATTTATACACAATTTGAAAATAATTATTATTCTTACTAAACAACCACCAAATATACAAGCACATATTTATCTACACCTATATACCACACACATACACACACACACACACATATATATATATATATATATATATATATATATATATATTACAAAATTAATGCAGAAACAATCTAATAAAAACATGAAATAATGATAATCAGATTAGAATTTTGTTTATTTTTTGGTCACTTACAAAATGTTCATTACTTAAAATTAACTGCAGATATATGAAAAGTTGGTGAGCCTCTTTAAATTAACCCTTTCGCATGGAGAAATTGGTTGTCAGTATGCTACCGAAGCATAAGCCGTCGTGCCATTAGTGCACACTGTACATGTAAAAAGTGTCTCACATTTTCGAAGCTCATCTACGCTCGTGTAATAATTATGTTTAATAAAAAGGGTACATGACATACTTAAAATGTAACAATGTGTTTGGACATTGTTGCATGGCACTCCAGAGCGTGGTGCTAGTTTTGAGTTCACTAATGCCGGATTACAGCCAGCGTTAGTAACTGTGCATCATTTTATGGATGCCGGATATAGCCGGTGATAGGCGAGAAAGGGTTAATTTGTAAATTAAATAAAATTTGAAATGATCGTACGAGGGTGGTCAAGGTCTCAATCGAGAGAGTAGGGATCTGCTATTACGGTGGCGGAGTTACAAGTTCGCAGTGTTACCACAGGCCGAGAAAAAAAATCGATCGCATTACTTAATTGTCTGACCTCGTATATATATATATATATATATATATATATATATATATATATATATATATATATATATATATATGTATATATACACATATATAATGAAAATTTATTATAACAATTTGTAACAACATACTGTAAAAATATGCACAAGTATTTTGGTTCAAGCATATTATGATTCAAATATTATTTTTTATAACAAGCTCATTTCAAAGATGTACGGAACTATTTTTTTCTCTAAGAACTTTAAGATCACTTTTAATGACACACGAGCACAGATTGCAAGGCTCGATTTTAAAGCACGACTAGAATTGCTTCTCATATATGACTTAGCTTACATGTATTATTTAATATTTCAGATAATAAGTTTATATAGTTTTTATATTATAGTTAAAAGAGAGGATATATTATTATACATATCTCTATACTACAAATATATCAATACCTTAGTAATCCTCTACCTTACATCTTCCGTATAAGGTTTTAGATATTCCTTATACAATCCATATATGGATCAGAATCCTTATATGGGCACCTTATATACATATATATATATATATATATATATATATATATATATATATATTATATATATATATATATAAATATATATATATATATACCTTATATTAATATATATATATATATATATATATATATATATATATATATATATACCATATACGGTAAAGAAGATCACATTTTATAGGCTTAACGACTATATATGAGTGAAAGTGACACTCACTCTCACCTTATACAAACCATGTATGATTTGTATAAGGTGAACTTGTATCTTATATGGTATCTTTGTACCTTATATGGTTCATATAAGGTTGAGACCTACTAATGCGAAACTAAATATGTATAATATATAACGTTATAAAATAAATATGTGAGAAAGATGAATTTCATAACTTTGAAATTAGTTTCTTGTCTTAGCATCGAATACATACCTCAAAACATATCAATTTCAAAGCCATGTTATGTATTAATGCTATGATTACGTGATTGACTGATGTTAAAAGATACGATTGTTCAAGAACTTTGAGTCCAAACGTACAATTTTTTCTTGTGTGAAGTTGAGGCAATTCTTTATTGTTTACCTAACAGGCGTGCGACCAATTTTTTTAGAATATTTAGGAGATAACTCTCCTTCATATCCTTAAATCAAGATATGTTAACAAGTTTATTTATATTAACACAAATAAGTATACCTTACCTAATTTCTTTCATTTCACAATCTATAAAAAAGTATAAAAAATTATTTTCAAGTCATAAAAAGATCTGTACAAAAATCTTCAATCAAGCATTTATTGATAGTAGTTATGCATTTTGATAGCGGCTCCATCATTTTCAAAACACCAAAGTTTGAAAAATGATAAATAGGAGCCGTTTCTGTAATCTAGTTTTCTGAAGATGTCATCGCTATCAAAATGAAAATAAGCAATAATCAAAAATCATAAAAAAAGTGTTATTGAAGATTTTTGTACAAAAGAAATATGTTTGTGGGATAAACAAGTATTCATTTGTAAATATGAATTAAGCCATTGTGGTATAACTTTATTTTGTCTATTTTATTATTATTTTAATATAATCCATTATTGTTTTAATCTTAACAATTATGAAAAATGTGTTTGTATCATTTACAGATATTAATGTATCTTTAATTTAAATTTTACATTCTTTAAGTCTTTAACACATGTATTTCTTCATAATAATTTTCCATATTATTAATATATATATATATATATATATATATATATATATATGTATATATAAATATACTACTATATATATATATATATATATATATATATATATATATATATATATATAAAATTATATCAATTTGGAATTTAGCTACAACTGATATAAGTATTTATATATATATATATATATATATATATATATATATATATATTTATATATATATACATATATATAATATATATATATATATATATATATAAATATGTGTGTGTGTGTGTGTGTGAGTGTATGTGTAAATGTGTTTGTGGGGTGAATACGTGCATGTTTTTGTGTGTACTACAATTAGTTAATATATTTATATAATACTATAAATTTGTACCAAAGCTTATTTTAAGTACAATAACCAAAATTTGTACTAATTTAGAAAAGTCGCTTTTAAAAGGAATTACTTGCTATATAGGGAATAATAATTGTTTATCTAGTCAATATAAAAGTATAAAAAGAGAATGAAATAGAAAGAAATTTAATTATGTAATTTATAATTTAAAAGAAACTAATAGGAATAGTGGGGGGGGATTAACCCTTATGTTAGTAACCAACTTTACCGATGTCTTTTAGCAATCGGGTACCCGGGTACCCACAGACCTGAGTATTAAAAATTTTGTTTATTTTATTAAAAAAATGTTTTTCTAAACATTTTTTTCTTGAAATATTAATAATTAGTGATAATTTAAAGAAAAAAAATAATAATAACAATATAGAATTGTGAATGACATCTGAAACCTATTTGGGGCACTGCAGGTAGTCGGCCGGTTTTTATTGTTCGGAGCCGAGCAGATGCCATTGGAGAGAGAAAGAAACTCAAGGTTATTTCTTCTTTTTCTATCGCGCACTAGAGTCGAGTATTTTTTAATACGTATTAGATTTTTGGTGGGATCAGACGTGTTTTATTTATGGTGTTCTCTTCACAGTGAAAAATAAAGCTATGGAACAACTATCGAGAGCTGACTAAACGCATATCCTTTGCAAGGGATTATGTACACTGGTAAAACAGATAGCACTCGAGAAAAAAATCAGGGTGAAAGAGTAGTGAAAGAATTGGCGGCTCCGTACCGAGGTAGTGGTAGAAACGTCTGCATGGATAACTTCTTTACTACTCTACCCGTTGCTAAACATTTGTTATCGTGGAATATTACCATTGTTGGCACGGTAAAAAAAAATAAACCTTACATCCCTAGTGCTATGGGAGCAAATAAGACACGGGAGCAGTATTCGACAGATTTTGGATTTCACGAAAAAGTTACCATGTGTTCCTACGTTCCTAAAAAAAATAAAGCTGTCATTCTGTTATCTACAATGCATTCAGATACATCTGTTGGTGACGACGCTAAACAAAAACCAGAAATTATAAATTTTTATAATAAATATAAAGCTGGTGTTGACACAATGGACCAAATGGTCCGGAGGTACACAAGTCAACGACGATCTTCGAGATGGCCAATGGCAATGTTCTTCAATATGCTAGACATTTCTTCACTTGCATCGTATATAATTTATTATGAAAATAATAAAATGATCGCCAAAAAAACGACAGAACGTCGTCAATTTATGCGTAAGCTAAGTGAAGAACTGGCATTGCCGATGATTGAACACCGCACGGCGAATCCACAAGTAATGCGCCACTTCTCAACAAAAATTGCCATTGAAAGCATTTTAGGCCATGCACTGACAGAAACAGTCGTGGTAAATCCTGGTCCAGTGATTCTAAAAGATAAAACCGGAAGAAAAAAGTAACAGGATCTTGCCATGTCTGCAATGCCTTGCCAATAAGAAGACGGCGAAAGACTCGTAAGAACTGTGCCAATTGTCACCAACCAGTATGTGACGAGCACTCAGTTAATCTTGTACAATGTGTTCAATGTCATTAATTATAAAAAAAAGTGTAATATTTCTTTATTTTTTTAATAAAATTTAGTTGCATGCATTTATAAAAATTATCTTCAAATTATTTCCTATACTTTCCACTGTGGGTACCCGGGTACCCGGTTGCTAATGGGGCGATGGCTGAAGTTTAAGCTTATTTTAAAAAAAAGTAAAAAATAAATAAATTAAATGCACTCACAACTAGCTTTCTTTTAAGTTAAAAAACGACGATTTGAGAGCTTAAAATGAAATATTGAATTTTCTTTAAGCTATTCATACAAATACACCGCGGAGGGTACCCGGGTACCCGGTTACTAACATAAGGGTTAATCGGGTAGAACCTGGCGATCACCACGAGCCCCGTGCTCGGAGAGTCTCCAAGTTCGGAGTAAATAATTAATAATTAAGGGGACCCGGTGGTCTAGAATTTTCGAAAAATCGATTTTTTTTCGAAATTATAGTATCTTAAAAATATACTGTTAAAATTTTATGATGAAATTCAGAGTATTTCAGGATCTACAGCCCATTAGAAGGTCAGGTAGGTAGAAGAATAAGTGGAGCAGTTGAAACTTTAAACGCGTTTATCTCGAAACTACTGTTTTTCGTCTTGCGAGAGCCAGAAAAAAAAAACTACTTGACCGATTTGTCTGAAATTTTAATATGTTATTCTGAATAGTTCTAGCTCTCGGTGGAAGTAAAACTAATAGTTTCCGTAAAATATTTATATTTTTTTCAAAACATTCAAAAATACTGGTCGTTTTCAAACTTGTACTTTTGACTACGCGCCATTTTGTCAAATTTTTTTTTTTATTCTACTTCCTGCGATAGCTATACTTATACTAATTAAAAATTCGTCAATTGTTTTATTTCAGATCAGAGGGAGAGATAAATCATCATTCACCACGCAATTCCATTTTTTTAGAGAGGGAGACTTCAGCATCATTTTTCTAAATTAAAAAAAATTTTTTTTTGTCTTTATTTTCATTTTTGTGTAGTTTATTAGTAATAAAATAAGTGTAAAGAAATTTGAAAGCATTATTCATTACCCTCATATAGAAAAAAAATTTTTAAAATAGCTTAAATTTTAGGCCGCTAGACCACCGGGTCCCCTTAAATAAAGAAACGAAGCTTACACTTCAAGCTTACACTTCAACGTCTTAAAATGTATTAAAGGTTCTGATTTGTTAAAATCATCAGAAAATTTAATTAAACAATCCCGTGATGAATTTTCTAATGTAGAAGAAGAGGCAACATTACATCTTTAACTTTTAATGAACAGAATGAAATACTTAATCCGCTAGAAACCAATATGGAGACGTATTCATTTTTTTCATGAGAAAATTTCATTTTTAATTCGTTTAATTTTGTTTGTGACAGTAATATTACAGAACTCGCTCGAAGAAATAAAATATATGAGGATAATATAGAAAATTTTAAAAGATTTTCTGATTAAATTTTCTTAATTCAGAAAAGAAGAAGAGAGTGGGAAAATTAAAAGAAACCTGCAAGAGTGATATTGATATTATGCATTTTGATGATGAATTGAAACAATTCCTCTTCTTCTCATGTAAAGATGAAAAAAAATCTGTACTCCCACAAAAATATATCAGGCAGCAAATAAAATATCCTTAACATTTTCAGATGTTGAAATTATTATCTCAAAAAAAATGTTTAAAAAAATGTTAAATTCCTATCTTAAATGCATCGCGAGAAAGATCATTCTCAGGTTTAAAAAGAGTGAAAAACTATCATCGAAATACAATGTCACAAGAAAGGTATGGAGCTTTTGTATATAGAACGAGAAAAATTTAATAATATCGAAACTTTAGAAATAATTGATGAGTTTGATCGACAAAAATCAAAAAAAGTTTATTTAATTTCTTCACACCAAATGAAATGTACGGTGTCAGTTACATTTTACAGAGTTGACAGTTTTTGTTTCTTTATTTATCTGAAAATAATGCAGAATATTTTATTTTGATATAGTTTATATATTTAAAGAATAAAGTTATATATATAATGAAAAATGTTATAAAATATTTTTTTTACACAAAGCCGTTTTTTTGGTCGTTAGATAAACTTTAGCGTCCTCATAAATTTTACTGCCAGAGGCCTTCAGCTGAGTTTATCCGCTCCAGAATAGTTATACGAACAAAGTATTACAGTTAATAAAATATAATTGTTACTGATCCATCTTTAACTAATTTGATCAAAATTTACTTCACTTGATCTGCCTCTTCAATTGAAAAATATTATATTTGTTAAAATACATTACACATTAATTATTTTGTTAGTATGCTTTTTATAAACAATTGTCAGTAAACATTCAAAATAGCCGCTAATATACAAAATGATCAATAAATTTTTCCTTCTGTACATACAAAGAAACATTTTTTTAATGTTTGCCAATTTAAGATGCTGTTATCAAAATAATTTACTATTTTGTATATAAATATGCTACATTTCATATCGCCATATATTTATTTCTCAATTTTTGAAAATATACTCCATGTAATTTGCGATTCCAATACTTTATTGCTTTTTATAAAAATTAAAGCTTTGTTATGTAAAATAAAAAATTAAATATGTGAAAAATGTAGAAAACAGTGTTTATTTTTAGGTATGTTTACCTTTACAGATCATTTTATACTACCCTTCATTTTTTAGGCCTACATATAAAAAAGAATAATTTTGGTGTTATCATTTTTTAAAAAAAAAATTTCTTTCTAGCTATCACGTACGTCAGTGGTGTCAAACTCATATATGAACATGGATCACCAAATTCAGTTTAAGAGAGTCTGCGGGTCGCAGTAAAAAAAATCACCCAAAAATATTTAAAGAGCGAAAAAGAGTCTTTTATTTATATTCGAAAATAACTCAGTTAATTCATTTTTTAATAAATTTATAGAAATTAAAAAAAGTTACATTAATTTGAAGTATTATTATCAAATGTTAAACAAAGTTTTAATTGAGAAATTTAAAAAAATAGTATTCTTACTTGGCATCTTTTGGCCGAATCTGTTTTATCATTATCGAGTATAATTTTTTGTGGTATTGATATTTTTACTATAGATGTTAAATGTTCATTTATTAACCTTGACCTATGTGAAATGTTACTAGTCTTTAAAAGGAAAATAAAGGTTTCCATAGGTATGCACTACTATAGATTGCCAAGATTCTTGATGAATACATACGTATTTCAATAAAATGTTTTGGCAAATACAAATAAAATCTATAATAGCAACTTCATTATACTTTTATTTTAGCACTGTGTTGCACTGAATTGCAATCAATTCTATTTGGATGTTACGTTTTATTATTATTTTAATATAATCAACTTCAAGCTTTGGGCCGCGGGCTTTATTATAGAGCCTTGAGGCCGCGTGTTTGACACAACTGATGTTACATACGTAATCAGCATTCATTTATATTTCGATATCAATATTCATTAATTGTGTAGTAGTTCTTTTCTTACATTTTAAAAACGATATGTTTAGAATTAAACCATCTAATAGTATTTCTCATTATATTTTCTTAATAATATAAACCTACATTTCTCTTCACTTTGTCCGCAGCGTAACCGTCTGCCGCCACCTAGTGAATGTGGTGTATAAGAAAATTTTCACAATGGATAGGTTTCAAATTTAATTCATTGAGTTTCATTCCTAAATATTTTTTATGTTTAAATATATTATGTTGTGAAAACCAATATTTTTTTTCCTATGCTTTTTTTCTATTTTCCCGTCAATTTTGACTGTCTATATACTAGTATATATATACTAATAAATATTTAAATTCTAAAGATATTGTTTTCAAAGTGTAAGCATCGAACTACTACAGAATATTGTTATAGAAATATGAAAATGAAGAATGCTAATTACGTCCATGTTCACCAGAAGATAACTTTAATTTATAACAAATGATAGCACCAAAATGATTCTTGTTTCTATAGAGATCATTGGTAATTTTACTGGTAAAATTATCAAAAAGTAATAAACTACATGCCTTTGAAAAATTTGAACTTATGATTCAAGTAATACAAAACTATATCATTAATTTGTTATATATCTTTATCGTTTGAAATGTATTACGAATAAAAAATAGTTCAAATAAAAAGAAATTATTTTTAAAAAATAAATAAGTTTTTTGTTATAAGAAAATACGTTTGCAATAATAAAATTAATAAACTTATTTTAATAGTTATTAAGATGAAGTATTTAAAATTAACATTACTTTTCTAATCACCAATCTCAGTCCGAAAACACTTCGGTACATTTCGTTTCTGATATTACATCTGTAATGTCGGAAATTATAAAAATATTTTCTCTCTTTAATATATTGTTCATGTTTAGTTCCATGATATATATATATATATATATATATATATATATATATATATATATATATGTATATGTATATATATATATATATATATATAAATACTAAATAAACCATATCCACTCGTATATTAAACAAATATAAGTATGTTATATTGAAAATATACCCATGGGCTAGACATGTTTATATTGGTATTTTCCATATTTGCAATACATAACATGTTACGATATCAAGCATGCTTCGATAAAAGTTTTCACGTTAATATACAGCAACTTTTAGATTTATTACTACTTGAAAAATTGGAAAAATAAGTTGAAAAATTTAATATACTACATTTAAAATGTTCCAACAAACAGACATCTTCAGGAAATAATATTTTTGTTTATGTCAGAATTATACAATAAATATATATATATATATATATATATATATATATATATATATGTATACATATACATATATATATACATATGTATATAAATATATATATATATATATATACATATATATATATATATATATTCAGATGAAAGTTCAAATAAAGCCATCCTAAAGTCTCTAAATATTTTTTATAATTTTAAATTGCTATATAGGTTTGATAATATTTATATTAATAATAATTGCAATAGTTCTCAAACGATTTAATTATTTACATAGTTTAATATAACAAAAGGAAATTCCTTATTTAGTTAATTTTCTTTTAGTAGTATAATTAATTTTACTTTTTTAGAAATCTGTAGTCCAAGGTGTTAGTTATTAGCTTAGAATTTTAAGAAACTAATTGTTTATTTTTAATTAAAATGTCTTAAAAAGTCGTATATTGTTAATGTTAAGAGGTATAAAGACTTTTAAGTGTTATAGAGTAATAAATACTTTTTTATTGTTAAATTCCCAGAATTATTTTGAGATAAAGGGGAATCTATCGTTACTGAAATGAAAATGAATATTTATTACTTCATTATGCAATCAGTGACCTATAATTTCATTTATATTCTCTAGTATTATTCTCTACGATTGAAACTTTCATATGACCTCGTATTCGGAATGACAATTAACAAATGTTAACAGATTTTTAAATTTTTTTTGATATAATTTTGTATTGTATTTTTCTTTCGTTAAATTAGAGTTTTTATTATAAATAAAAATATTAATTCTATTCTTGTCAAAAATTTTCATTCTCCATAACACAAGTTATGGATATTTTTGTTATTGATGACAATTTTCGTGTAACCACCGATCCATGCCAATCAAATATCTGAAAAAAATAACATCTAGATATTACAGAAATTTTGAACTCGATTTAATTTTTAAATCCTGGACAAACTTTGAAACACATCTAAGGATTTTCTTGCATTTAATTTTTTATTCTTTAATTAATTTCTCCAGATAATTTTGTTTTTATTTATTTTTGATTGAATTTCCTCAAATCGTTATAAAATTAAATTATAGAATATGGATTAATTGTAATTTTCAAGTATTAATTAACCAGTTACTAATTAATTTATCATTAATAATGATACATTTTTATCAACTTTTATGATACATAGTGACAGTTTATTAAAACTTTATTCAGATTATTCAGATGTCTGATAAATCGATGTAAATGAATGTATTCTAAACAATAATAACGGTTAAATATTTCTTATTATGAATTTTTCAAATTAGTTAAAATTTCTCTACTCTTTTGTAAAAAATGTTATAGACAATTTTATTTCACTCTACTATTCTTTTATAAATATTGTACATATTCTCATTGTTCATAGACGAAAAAGTACGTATTAAGTTAATAACAATTTGTTACCTAAATATTCAAATAACAGAGTATATAAGTAAAATAGAATTTTTAAACAACTGATGATGCTAGTAAAGAATTAAAACACAATTTTATTCTAATTATTTTTAAAACAAAGGAATGGTAGAGTTAAAATTCAGTTTTAACTATATAATAAATTAATTATATATTATCATAAACATAAATGAAATATTTTTTCTTATCTACTTTACATATGTTGACAGAAAAAATTGCAAATATTTAATATATATATATATATATATATATATATATATATGTAAACTTTTTTAAATATATCTAACAGAAGAGAAAATGCAATTCAATATCAAACAATATCAAACGATTTACATTTAGCTAACAGCATGCGGTAAAAATAATGACTAAATATTTTCTGAAGATATTTGATTATCCAAAGTATCTCAAAATATATCTCATATTTAAAATTTTTAACAAATTAGTTGTAGAAAAAGGTGTCTACATAATTTACTTTATTCCTTAATTCAGAAATGTCTCAAGACTTACTTGGAAATAAAATGTTTGTTAATAAAGTCGAAAAACGTAATCAATATCAAATTTTATAATTTTTTAAATTATTTTCCATGAGTAGAGATAAGTAGCTAAGACAGGAACAAGAAGGAAAATCTGAGATTTCTATCTTTTCTGTATCTAATAATTAATAAGTACAGGGTACTTATTTGGAACCAGTATCTTGAGTTAATTTGATTACTGTTTACTATTTTATTATAATTCTAAATCCTCAATGATCCTACTTACAAGTGTTTGTGCAAAACTCTTGAAAAAATAGTAAAACATTGTGTATTACATTTTCAGTTTTACATCCATATTGTTTCTTAAATTTTATTGAGCTCACTTATTATTTAGTACATCTCATATTTTTTGTTTCCATACAACAACGTAATGAGCATGGATAAAATCAATTACCATTCAAAATCTCAAACATTAAATTCATAAAATAATTATATTAAAATTTTGATTAAAATGTATTATTTTCAATGTTTTTTTGTAAGAAATAAATATTTTTCCAAAAATACACAAGACATAGAGTCAAAAATTATAAAAACGTAAGTAATTTTAAATAAATTGAAATCGGTGTTATAGAATGATCCATAAAAGAGATAAAATGAGGTAGGAGATCGAAATTCATTAATAGCCGAGCAATCCATAATCCATAAATATTATATGGTTAGAATCTAAATAAAAATAGAATGAATCAAGTAAAAGTTTTGATTGTTTAGTTATATGACTTTTTTAAATGAAAATTAGCAAATAAAATTAGCTTTCATAATTGAGTCATATTTAAGACTGCAACATAAAATTGAAATAGAATATGAAATATAAACTTTTCAGCATACAAAAAAAAATAATTCTCTTCAAAAAAGCCGATGGCAAGATGTATGATAACTATAAACCTGTTATTTTCCAACAACAATTCACAAGAAGCACAACAAAATTATAAACAAACTTATATATAATACAAAATACTCATTATTAAACATGAAAGTAGCTTATAAATCATTTTGAAAACGACGTAAATTTAGTTTAGGAATACCTCTTTTTTAATTAATTTTATTTTGGAACGACGCTTGAAAAAGTGATATTATATTTAATTATTATTTTGACATCCAACTGAAGTTTTATAGCTATGGCTTCACTTATCCTTCACTTAAAAAAATATTAAAATATCCATTTACAAAGAATATTGTTTTTAAAAATGTACATTTTTTATAAAATGTATTGGAAAGTCGTCATAAATAAAAAATAACACATTTAAAGTAATTGAATATTCAGCAGTTATTAATTTATATATTATTTATGTTTTTCCTTATTCAACTAGTGAAAAAATTATAATTTACTACCAGAAATTATATGTTCTATACAGAATGAAATTTTAATTGACCTAACATTTTTTTAGTATATATATATATATATATATATAATAATAATTATTAGAATTAGTGATATATGCCTGTATTTACTAATTAATTTACAACACTAACAATGATGTAATTATATCAAGTAATTTAAAAACACTTCGATGTATATTTAGGAACTTTATATTATTGAGAGAAAAGTCAAATATTAATATAGTCAAAAATAAAGCAGTGAATAGGGAATCTTTTAATACTAAACTTTTTAACCCTTAAAAAAATAGAAAATGGGTATATTTGTAAATAAGAACAAATTTAATTCGGTCTGTTTGAAAGAAAACTTGGGCAAAGAACAATATCTCTGTATCTTACAATGAAACAAAGGAAGAAGGATGAGTTGAGGCTGAAAGGTAAATAAATTTAGTTTTTAAATTTTATAAGTATAAATATTAAACAACAATTAAAAATACTACTTATAAAAGAAATTTTTTTTAAAATTACAGATATTTTAATTCTGTATGAGGCGTGTTTTTAATGTAAAGTTTTGTAATTTTCCCCGAATAAACATAAATGATGAGACTACGTATACGGAGTAACTGAATGTGGTTTATGAGCTATCTATTGGGTATTTTTTCCTTCAACCACGCCATTGGGTTCTTGTTTAATGCCGCATATGAATGATTTATATGAATACAATAATAAATAATTCTGTCCGCTGTGAGGTTCGAAATGTGAAACGGTTTTTTGTTGGCAAAAACAAAAGTGCTCCTGAAATTCAGAGGTAACTATGTGAGATGAATGGGACAAGTGTGAGTGATAATAAGGTTAGGCAATAATGCCGTTTATTTAAAGAAGGACGAACGATAACCATGAAGAAGAGAGTAATGGCCGAACAAGTGTGATGATAGAGGATTTGGTGGGAAAGAGAATAGGAGAATTAGAAAAAATCCTCATTTAAAAATTTTATAATTGCCTATTAAATTCCCAGAAGTTTCATGGTTAGGCTAGAAAAAACGGCATGCCAAATAAGTAACAAAAATATTAATCAATGGACAAAAACAGAAACGTGAGGATTCAGGCAACCAATTTTTGCAAAGATAGGAAAATGAAAGAATGGACTTTTTAGCCATATTAGATATACATTAGAACTTTTGTAGACTTTTTTAAAATCATGAGATAGGACTTCGATTTCCTACAAAACGTCGAATCGAAGCAACAGTCAATGCAGTGACACCGTTCATCGTCTCCAGTGGCAAATAATTTTAAGCAAGCACCTTATTATGGTCATCGTTTTTTGGAGTAAGAAAGAGGTATTTTGTTGATTTTATTGAATGTGGAATGATGATTAATACCGTTGCGTATTGTGAAACAATGCGAAAACTTATACGTGCCGTTAAAAACAGAAGACTTTGGTTGCTGTCCAGTGGGGTTGTTCTTTTGCACGATAATGCGCGACTTCATAATACAGCGTGAACTATTAAAATGTAAAAAATTTACAGCCCAATGTCTTACGAAACCACCCGTCATTACAGATGCGTCAAAAACATAAATTATGAAAAAATAGAAAAATATAATTAAAATTATATGATTTTTTAATGTGTATTATTCGTATTATAAAAATTCCAATCTTGTAAAATGTATACTTTTGATTAACATAATCGTAGTTAATAGATTATCATAAAATATTATACTTTTTTATATTTAGAACTTCACAGTCGCATCAAATTGCGTAGAGATTTTGTATTATAATTTTTTTCTTTTCATTTCATTGTTTATGAATGAAAAAATTAGCGTGCGATATAATCTTCTTGTGAATAAACTTTTAATATGGTAAGAATAAAAGAATAATAAAATTAAACAAAGCTCTTTTTCAAATTTGTGTGTATTACTTAAACAAACTTCACGATATTTTAAACAAGCTAGAAACTGTTAGCTAGCAAAATTGTAAAAATATACTTTATATTCAAGAAATGATATTCGTCGTATAAATTATTTCGAATAGATCCCAGATTGTCGACTGTGTCTTTTGAAAAATACGAATAAACAATAAATAAAGGTAAAGAAAATATGTTCCTAAAGGTTAATTTTTGTAATAACTTAGTTCTCAGTTGCAATGACGCTTAAATAATAGGAAACTCGGTTCGAAAACTATATGCTACTCTACTAATAATAAAGTAACAATGTAAACTAAATATATGTAACAAAGCATTTATAACATATATAAATATTTCTTATCGATAGTCAATTCATACATCCGTCTGTTATGATACAATAGTTTCTAATAAAAAAAAGTGAAAAATGTATTTAACACCTTTTACTATAAATACCATTTATTTTTAAAAAAACTGTACGTGGATTACTCGTACATAAATAGAGAACTGCATAT
The DNA here is from genome assembly GCA_034766995.1 of Acanthacorydalis orientalis. Classification (NCBI taxonomy): domain Eukaryota; kingdom Metazoa; phylum Arthropoda; class Insecta; order Megaloptera; family Corydalidae; genus Acanthacorydalis; species Acanthacorydalis orientalis. The sequence continues at coordinate 57,670,102 of CM068314.1, forward strand.
ATATATAAGGTGCAAAAATAAATTCTGTGACTTTAAATTGAATCAATCATAATTCTGTTTTAAATGAAAATATTTTAACATCGTTTAAGAATTTTGAAGTACTAACCTTAAAATTTAAAAACACTATATAAACACTATAACACTATATCTTAGCCAAGCAATTGACATAACCTCAAAAAACAGTAGTACACACAATGGCGACTGAAAAGCAGTATATAAGGCATTGCATACTTTTCGCATACCATTTGAAAAAATACCACCGAAGATAAGGGAATGTTTGGATCAGATTTGAGAGGAAGTGTTGTGATGTATAAAAAATATGCAAAAAATGATGAAGCAGTGGAAAATATCTGAAAAACATTACGACTTCATCGACTCAAAGATGCCATCTTTTTTTCGACAACGGATTATTGTAACGGTTTTTTTAATTATTGTATTATCAGTTATGCGATAAATAGAGCAAAGTTATAGAAAATAATAGGGAATAAATTAAGTTGAAATATATTTCATTTTCCGTAGATTAATTTTCATAAAAAAACACCGAATAAATTTTTATTAATATATATATATATATATATAGGCATTCGTGTGTATATGGATAAAGAGTGCGTGACTCCTTTATGTACTTTTCTGTCTTACTAAAAATCTATATTTTAGCAGCAGTAATTTCATTTGTATAAAAATTCTTAATATACTATTTCTATTAAGCTGATAGGAAAATAATTGCAATTTTTTCTGCATTATAAACTTAATTTTTTTTCAATGAAAATGTTAAATTTTAAAGTGGATTTTTCGGTCTGTATTTGGTAACATCGACATTGTTTTCATTATTAACTTTTCTTCAAATTGATCTATTGAAGAAAAGATGGGAAAAAAGTAAAAAAGAGAATTTTTTGTATGAGTTCAAAACGAGTGGTAAAGCAACAGAGACTGCTCGTAAATTAACGATACTTTTGGTGTGGGTACTGTCAAGTAACATACCGTGCTATAATGGTTCCAAACATTTCGTGCTCGGGAGAAGAGCTTTGAAAACGAAGAAGGTCACAAGCGTCCTTCTTCAGTTCATTAGAACCAACTGAGTTCGTTAGTTGAATCAGAACCACGTACAAAAATTCAAGAACTTCACAAAACTTAGTCGTTAGACACTCAATAGTTCTGATCCACTTAAAATAGCTAGGATAATCGAAAAGCTTGACATGTATATGAATTTGAAGGTCAAAAACAGCAATTATTTTTCTGCCAACCTTATAATTTCTATGATACCTTAAAATGAAAAAAAATTCTTAGTTTTGATTAAATTTATATATATATATATATATATATATATTTATAAAACTGAATTTCTTAAAAGGTTTTTTTAAATCTTTTTTACAATATTTTAATATGTATCTAATATAAATGCTTTTTTTTACAACAGATACCATCAATGTTTAAAAAATTGCTTTGTGTCAGTTGATAATAATCACACTCAAATTAATATTTGTTTGAAACGAAAAAAAAACATTCACATGTTCAAATAATGAAACATTGGGAAATAGTTAATTAAAATGCATTCTTATCCTTTTATATTTTCAATTTTTATTATTTATAAATTGAAATTTGGAAACAATACCTTCAGTTGTAAACAAGAGTACGTTAATGATATATTTTGTTGTCCAACTTTACTTTCATTTTTTTTTTAAAGATTTTCCTTTTTAAGTAAATTTTATATAAAAAAATTTTCAACAAAACCACCCTTAAAAAGTATTCTGTTTTATTAATAATATCATTATTCAGTTTTATTGAAATAGAATATTTTTCAACTTAAATTATTTCTAAATTATATGTTTAATAGTTGTTTCAAGTAAAATATTGTGATATAATTAATAATTATTAAAATATTTGGTATTCTAAATCGGATTTGAAAGTATTGCTAAGCTTGTGTAAAAATTAATTAGTCTATTTTTTTAGAATTTGTTGTGAAGTACACAACATTTATATCAATATGTAGTACGTTTTTTTCTAATTTTCAATGAGACTAATTTATGTCATTCAATACAAGTCGTGTAGTTGTAAACAACTCTGTATTTGTGACTGCGTTACAAAAATTGAACACAATAATATCGTGCCACAACTTGCTACAAATATTTAAATAAATCTAATAAACAAATCCAACTTTTTAATAATTCCATGAAGTGCAAAAGAAACGTATAAAAAGTTAAAAACAGCTTGCAAAGATATTTAAACTTTGTTTCTAAAGTAGGTTTTTTGTCGGTATAAGAAATTTTCGAAAGGACAAGGAATAACTGTAAACAATCAAAATATAAATTAATGTGCGTTTATTTTTTAAATATCAAAAAGATGTAGAGAGAAAGTGTGTTCCTCAACATTTATAAAATTAATGAAATGATTTATTGAAAAATTATTTAGTGAATACAAAATATTATTCCACGTAATTAATGTGATATTTCTGACGATTGACTTGTACCTCGCCATAATGCGCACTGTAGCTGAATTAGGGAGCTTTTGACGTGAAGTTAAAAAAAACCATTTCATTGTTCCTACAGGAACCGTACTTCCCAATTATAAAGCGGTGGTGGTTTATTTTCTAAAAGTAGAGTTTCTTGCCAAGAAAATATTTTGAAATAATTGACATCTATAAATGTCGCTTGATAAATTTGATAAATTTCTATGAGACAGAGCCACCATTCATTTGATAACATCACAGAAATCAAGTGTCACTATTCAAATTAGCATAGGCGAAACTTCAGTCATAAGCGACGCGATTTTCACGTTCTACAGATGTTTGAAACGAGAATTGTAGCAGTTGTCGCAAAAATAGAAAAAACGAGTTCCATGCAGTGATAAAAGATTTTTATTTGAAAAAGTGGACGGCCACACAAATGAAGGTGGAGTTGAATGAAGTTCATAGGGACTCTGCACTAGCGTTTAAGCCTTTATTTTTGGATAAATAAGTTTAAACATTGGCGAACATGCACTGAAGTGCGCTCTGGACGCCCAGTTGAGATCACCACGACGGACATTGTTGAAAAAATTCATGTATCGTTATGAAAGACCGTCGATGAAAATGCACAAAATTTCTGAAGCAGTAATCATCTCAATTGAATAAGTGCACAATATCCTGCACGAAAAATTGCATATGAAAAAGATGTGTGCGCGATGGTTGCCGCGATTGTTGACTGTCGACCAAAAACGCACATGAAAGGACAATTCAACTCAGAATTTGGCGATGTTTAATCATAATTTTCAGAACGTTTTGTGTTCATTTGTGACCAAGGATGAAATCAAGGTACACTACTTCACACACCTTGGGATTCCCAAAAAATCATTCTGATCGACTACTTAATGAAGGAAAACACGACAACAGGAGCCTATTATGCGACATTATTGGGTCGTTTGAAACAAGATTTTTAACAAAAACGGGCAAGATTATCTCACAAAAAAGTGCTTCAACAGCGCAGTGCACCGTTCTACAAATCAACCGTTACAATGGTAAAATTGCACGAATTAGGATTCGATTATATAATTAATTCAACTTTTAATTAGAGTGAAACGTCAATTTTAGTATGATTTTTTATTATCAAAAATAAAATAAAACTTAAATAGAGATGTACTCGTATTTCATTTTTCACAAAGAAACAAATTTATTCCATTTGAAGACCAATCTATGATTCTTTAAAACTTATTATCTAGTTGAGTATTTATTTTTGTACATTAGTTTTTTAGTATTAATTTTATATTTTATAAATTAATTGCTAATTGATAATTTAATATAAATGTACTTTCTATCAATAGAAATAAATATATAAGAGTATGTTCTCATACGTTGTTTTTATTTCTATGTGTATTACAACACAGTTATGAAACTACAGCTTAACTCAATTTCATAAATAAATTCCTTTTTTAACCTAAAAAGAGTTTTTAGTAAAAAATGTTCAATTAATCATTATTGTTCACTTTATTATTAGTGATGCGCATTTCTATGGCGAAAAAAATCTGATCAAAATGGATAAATAATCATTATTCAGCATTTTTGATTTTCTTATGCACATTTTGATGGTGATTCCATTATCTTCAGACAATCACCTTACAAGAAACTTTTCTATTTCTGATCTTTTTGTACTTTAATACTTTAAAACTAATGGTGGCACTATCAAAATGTGTATAGCAACAATCAAATATTACATTGATTAATTGATAATTTTTGATCAGAAAAATCTTTTGCAGTTTGATGGGGAAAACAGAATTCATTTATCGTCCTATTTACATATTTTTTTATATTATTTGAATTTATTTTCTACGCTTGTGTATCTTTAATTCATTTAATAAAGTTTTATAATGTAATTAGCAATACTACGCATATATATATATATATATATATATATATATATATAATATAATATATATACATATATATATATATATATATATATATATATATATATATATATACTTGCATATATATATATATAAATATATGCTTACATAATATATTTTTGACACTATTTATAAATTTACTTTCGAAAGTAAATTATTTTTTCACCCCACAAACCACCCTTGTTTTCTAGACAAAAATATTCAATAAATGATTAATTATTTTCATTGTTTTCATATACATTTCAGTGGAGATTCCATCATTTTTTTAATGGTAAGGAACACAATAGTCAGAAACAGATTTTTTTCTGTACCTTGACGCTCTGAGTATGATGACAACGCTATTGAAATTCGTATAAGCCATAATCAAAAATGTTCAATACTTTATTAAATATTTTTGGTCATAAATGCTTTTTTTTATGCCATGAAAAATAATTCATTTGTAAAAGTGTATGCATTATTGACTCTGGCTTTTACTTAATGTTTTTTACTATATAAAGGATTGTTAACTAACTGAAGAAAATATTAATTTTTTATATGATTATTAATTTTATAGGTAGAATTTTGATATATGTGACCAAGTATGAAAACTATATTTTCCCAAAGACAATTAAATGAAAATAAAGAGACCTAATCTAAAATTTGAAGTAAGTAACTTCTATTACATTTAGGAAGAATGAATTAAAATGAAAATTATAATAATAAATAATGTTTTTATAAATTTTTAGTATATTTATTACATTCAAAAATAGTTCTATGCATTGAATTTCATTAAAATTCATTATTTTTTCATATTTTGATCAAAAATTATATATATATATATATTTATATATATATATATATATATATATGTATAAATTGTATATATATATATATATATATATGTATAAATTGTATATATATATATATATATATATATATATGTTACTTTAAAAATATTTCCTGAAACTGTTGGTTTTATGTATCCCGGCCAATTATATTTTCATTTTTATGCGTAAATCTTTGAAGTATTTAACAAAAGCGACATATTATTATTTTCATACTATTCCATTTTTCGATCGAAATTGTGCCATGTTTTAAAATTTTCATGTTATATTAGTTCGGTAGAAATATAATTGGAGCTTATGACCTTCAAATTCATAAACATTTTTAACAATTTTATGGAGTCCAGAACTATTGGATGACTGAAGCTTGACTTTTGTGCAACCTATCGAATTTTTGTACATGGTTCTGATTCAGCTAACACCTTCAGTTGGTCATCATAAACTGTAAAATGACGCCCGCGACCTTTTTCATCTTCAAGGCTCTAGTCCCCAACACGAAATTTTCGATCCACCATACTTTTCTTAACAGTAACCACACCAAAAGCAACGTTTAGTTTACGAGCTGCTTCTGCTGGTTTACCACCCGTTTGAAACTACAGAAAAAAATGCTCTTATTTCCTTCCATCTTCAATGCAATTATCCAATTTGAAACAAAATTAATAATAAATCGAAAGTCTATGTTACCAAAATGTAGACCAAAAAATGCACCTTAAAATAATATTATCATAAACATAATAAAATGACACTCATTGAAAAAAATTAGGTTAGAATTTAGGAAACAAAAACCGCAACTATTTTACCTACCAACCTCATATTTTATTTACATTGTTAGCGAAAATAATCTTCAAGATATATTTTTTATTTCAGTCAAATATTTTTTATATTCTTCATGAGCATTAAATTTTATAATTTTTAATCCAAAATGTAATATAATTATGTGATAACTCAACTCTATTTACGTTTGAATTCTCTCAGTCGCATATTGAACACATTATCCGGTTTAATGTTCTATCAAATGAAAGCTATTTTACGTCTGATATTGGTACACTGAAAGTGTTAATACTGTTTAGTTACGTTGGATCTAAATAATTTAAAATTATATTAAGAAATATTGAAATAAAAAGTATATGTAAAATATAATTCAGAATGAAAGAATTCGCGATAGAATTATATTTTCCAAGAATTTATCTAGGTTTAACGAGGGAAACTTTTGTTACTTTTTTATTGTTTTGATTTTTATCGATTTCTAAATACATAATAAACAAATTTGATAAAAGCTATATCGTATTCGAATACTGAATTGACTGATAAATGAGAATACCAAATATTTATTTCGAAATATTGTTGGTATGAAAAATATTATTTATATACTGTAAACATTTACAATACGTAATAAATCCTATTTATGCATTTAGAAACGTGAAAGAAAAAATATTGAATAATGAGATAATTATAAATTTGTATTAATAAAGTAGATAATGTTTAAAAAATCAAAAAAAAATTGTATCTCTCTTTAGACCCCATAGGGATAGTATTAAAAATTTTGAAAACAAATATTAAAAATTCAATAAAATATATATTCTTTATATAATCGAAAGGAAAACATAAAACATGTTGTAAAAACACAATAATTTAGATAAATAATAATGAATATTTTGTTGAAAAAGTTATTTTCCTTTAATGTTAAGTACTCACTTCTAAAATCATTTAAAAATTATGGAATTTCAATTAGTTAAAAACACTCTTTTATAACTAAAAATAATGATTGTGTTGTAAAACATACTAAATATTGGAACCGTATTATAAATTAATCATATATTAATGATAAAAGTGAATATTAAAATTATTCAAATCTAATATTTTTAATTAAATTTTGACATTGGTCGATGGGTTTATGTGAAAGATATTTTTTATGTCAAACAATCGTATTAACATAAAACAATATATTTAATAAGTTTCATTTCGTTCCACAAAAAGTAAAAATATATTTATGTACAAAACAGAAAAATTTATTTATTTTTTCGTAAATTTTCTTTTATAGTTAGTTTTCTTAAAATAAAAATTTATATATATATAATAATTAAATAAATCCAATTTGGATAATATCTATATCTATCTATCTATATATATATATATATATATATATATATATATATATATATAATCATTAATTATAATTGTTGTCTAGCAGGACAAATCTAAAATAGCAGAAATATTATCTCAACTATTTTGTTTCAATTTCTTAGTCACAAAAAAATGTTTTTTGGAAAGAAAATATAAATGATTTAGAGAATTCCAAATTTTATCTAATATATTTGTTATACTTCACAATATTTATACAAAAATGTTAATTTATTAGTTAAATCGTCTTTTTTATGGTATAATAACAGACTAGCATTATTTTTGTTTGTCAGAAAGTACATTTCTTCATTGAAATAATATTTAAAGAATGAAATAATTTCTTTTACAAATAAATTAACTACCAAACTGCAATATGACGAATATTTTATTCAAATCAAAAGTGTTCAATAAATGATAATCAATTATATTTGATCGTAGATTGTATCTATCTCCATGGTAACGCTATCATTTTTAGAGGGCTAAGATAGAGAAAAGTCTCCTTTTTATATTAATTTCTCTTTACCTTAACATTCTATGGATGATGACATAGATTTAAAAATGAATGTAAGTAATCATTGTAAAACATCAATAATCCATTATTGAACACAATTTATGAGAAAAAATAGTTTGCAAAACAATAAAAAAAATAGTACTGAAAGTAAACTTGACTACAGTCTCAAACTTTATAGTAATAAAACAATTAACTGAATAAATATTTGGTACATTTTTTTATATAAAATATCTACTATTATTTTCAAACAAAAAATTACTTAAATTTAAACAAGTATTTCAGTGCTCGTTTAAGTAATTTAATTTTCGTTCTATCTGAAATTTAAAATATTTATTATATACATAGACATCATATATATATATATAGGATGAAAATTTTCTTTGTTAAATTTCCGAATAGAAGATTAAGAGAAATTCAAATATCTTTTCTTATATATCTACTGTCTTTAGAACTAAAACAAGTAAAAGAAAGATGATAATTCAAAATTAAATATTTTTCAGTAGTTAATTATCTATAGCAGAAGTTGAACAGTGTACTTGTCTATGTAAAATATATGGACAAATTAAATATTTTTTGTATTAGAGTTGTTAAAAAATATGTAAATTCCTCCAAATAAATACATATTTTACTTATGAGCGAGATGGAGAATTGATATTTCTTAGAAAGTCAAATTTCGCTCTGTATCTTAGTAAATAATTAGGATCTGAAACGCTATATCTATTCATTTACTTTTTTTTGTCATAAAGATATTTACATAGATATGACACTAAAATTGATTAAAATATACTTACTGAAAATCAACAAAGGAGAATGGGCATTTAGGACCTGTGGCTGCCATAAGTGTTATTGGTGTCATTGAATAGGTATTAGTGAGTACATCAACTTTTATTATGGGCGTTCAGCTAAATTCTAAAAAAAAAATTGTGGGGGATATATTAATTGTAGAATATATTAAAAATGTATATTATACATTTTTTTTTATTTCCATTTTGAAAAACACATACGATGTCTGCTTCAAATTTGTTGATTGGTATTTAATTGGCAAGCCTAAGTATTCAGTGAGAACAAACTGATCAGTATCCGTACGTACAAGAGTAATGAAAAACTGCGGAGAGATACAACCAACACAACGTGTCTTCCGTCCCGTTACATGTTTACTATAGTTAAATACTCGTCTGTGATCAGACGATCGTTCGCATTACTTTGTTTCTTTTTTAGATATCAGTTTAATGCCTATAGCAAAAGTGAATTAACTGAAAAGTACCTATCCAATGACACTAATATCATTGATGGCTGCTCCTAGCACAATTTCCACAAATGTTTGCCCATTATTCTTTGTCGTTTAAAATTAATTGCATATATATTTATTGACAATGTCGTGTAATTAAAATGAAATAACAAAAAGTTAAGTATATTTTGTTTTACTCCATATTCTATTCAGAAAAATTATATATGAACTTACATATAATATTATTCTATATATATTATGTCTATGTTTATATAAATGAAACTCTCTACAAATGTCTAACTATTGAAGAAAAAAAAACTTTCTTCGTTGTATTTCACAAAAAAACTGATTGATTAGTATCAAATTTACTGCACATGTTCCTTATTATTTATTTAATACTTAGTATTTTTAAACTTAGTAACAATATTGTACTGTCTGAAAGCTTTTACATTACCTGTTCGTATATATTCGTCTTATATTGTTCACGTATATAAATCTATTAATTTTAGATAGTTTGATAAATTTTTATAAAACTTTAACCACTTCTCACATGTTCAACAAATCTTTGATCACATTATTTTACAACGTTTCGACTTTTCACATCTTGAAAACTGTCCCAGAAATCGTCTAGTCCATAAGCAGCCGCTGCTACCAGTTGCCGAACTCGTGGACTGAGATTTTCATCCGAGACATGGTGAAGAAGACCTTGTTTCTATAACAAATAAAAATGTATAGTTTTTAATTCCTTTTTATAATACTTAATCAAAAGTAAACTTTAATAATCAATTCACAAATTAATTTTTCATTCATCCCGCAAATCTCAAATATTTTTGTGATTAAAAATGTTCAATAATTGATTATTGATCATTTTTATTGTCACGATTGAATATTTTGATCTTTTTTCTATTAAATTCAGAGAGAAATGAACCTAGAAACTTATACATTAGGTATAGTTTTTTTTTGTATTTAATTTAATCTATTTCTCTTGAAATAGATTAAATCCTTCTTTAATTTTAAAAATCTCAAAATAGAAAACAGAAAATTATTTTCAAATATTATAAACATGTTTAATTTTACGTATATTAATACCCTGATATTCTACATTTTTCAAAACACATCTTTGTAGATCTCATATCAGTGATCAAATAATTCACTTGTCGATAATAATTGGGTAACATAAAATGTAAATTATTTTTTTTCGTAGATAATTCAAAGGTATTTGAATTATTTTACTTGAACATCTATGTTCTCAATAAAAGGGAAAACGTTTTACTTTTTTAATAAAATATCATTGCAAAATAGTTATCGGTTTTAGAAATTAATACTCGCTGGAAGTTTAAAGAGAAATAGCAGACATGTTCTCAGATAAAAAATATCATTTCTAGCTCATGAAAATGTTACAATGTAATTTTTAATACTATTTTTATTTTATAAGAATGTTATAATTTATTCATTCGTTCATAAGTCAGCCATTTTGATTATTGTTATGCATATGACGTTACTATATATTACTAATTTTTATAAGATAAAAACTAGTGTGAAAATGTAGAAAATATTTCAAAAACGATATTCCACTTACTGATAATCAAATAGATGTCCTCTTTTTTTAAAAAAAAGAAAAATGTCAACATTTCATCCCCTGTAACCGTAGTCTAACAAAGCATACTTTGACTAAAATCGAACCAAAATAGTATATATCTTACAATAATGAACCAATATAAATGTGGTTTGTTTTATTGCGAATTGTTAGGATTTTTGGCGATAGATGGCGGTACGGAAATATAGATATATAGTGTATTTTAAAATTGTGTTAACACTTTTATGGAATGAACATTTCAATTTTATTTTCATATATATTCATATATAATTGGAAAAAGGGCCAAGCTGGAAGAAAGAAGAGTGGTGGTAAGCTTGATGGAAGTGTTTCGTTCTCCAGCCATAGTCCAAAGGAAGTTCCAAGAACAATTTCAATGAAACGCACGAAGCTGTTTAACGATTTATCACATATACGAAAAGTTTGTCCTGACTGGCTTGGTTGCAGACAACTACTTCGTTGAATGTTCCCCTAAGGGAACATTCAACGGAATACTTTCAACACGACGAATCATCTGCACATTTTGGTCATAATGTCCGTGATTTCTTAGATAACATATTTCCACGAAGATGAATAGGAAGATATGAGCTTTTGCAGTAATCGCTTCACGCCCTTGATCTGACGTGTTACTACTTATGGTTGTCGGGTATGGTGAAAGAAAAAGTGTACAGCACGAAATTTCGGAATATAGATAAACTCAAGGAAAGAATTATGAATGTGGTAACATCTATTCTTATAAAATTCTGGATCAGGTCGTTAAAAACTACTTTTAATCGTTTCCTACTGTGTGTTGATAACTATGGACAACAGGTTGAAAAATTTCACATACTTAATATTCTAATTATACAAAACTATAAATGTTAATTTAAGTTAATGTTGCTAGATGTTGATTACAATAAAGTTTTTTTTCCATTTAAGTGTTAACGTAATTCTAACGTAGCCTTCAATAATGATTATTAACGAAAAAAACATTCTAAAAATAATATTTTTATGTGAAAAAAGTATGTGTTAAGCGTAAAAAGTAATTCTGTACCTTCAAACAGTATCAATTCATAAACCAAATTAAAATATTTTCTCGTTGTTTTAGGGGTTTTGAAGTGCCAACCTTAACAATTAACAACTATATATATATATATATATATATATATATATATATATATATATATATATATATCTTGGTCAACCAGTTAATATATATAACCTCACAAATTTGTAGTGAACATAATGGCGTCCGGGAAGAAGAATATTAGGCATTGCATATTTTTTGCATACCAGTTGAAAGAAATGCTGTCGAAGTAACGTAAATAATTTGTTCAGCTTTGGGGGAAGATGTTGTGTTGCATAAAACATGCAAAACAATTTTTCAAAGGTTTTGAAGTGGTGATTTTAATCTTTTCAGTCGGAAACGTTCCGGACAACCGAAAAAATTGAAGACGGTGAGCTTGAAAGCTGTTAAATGAAAACTCTACTCGGACTAAACAGGAACTCGTTCAACAACTCGGAGTTACACAACAAGAAATTTCCTATCATCTACATAAGTCGGGTAAAAAATTAAAAACTATGCCAATAGATTTCACAAGAGCTCAAAGAAAGAAGATACGAAAACGAAAAACAAAGAAATGAGATGCAATACAGCTATGTCTTCGGTCACAATGTTCAAAAAGAAAGATTTTTCTGTGAAATCATAATCAAGTATAGAAAATTGTTTTTTTTCAACAATCTTAAGCGTCAAAAATAATGGATCGTAATCCATAATTTTACAATAATATCGAACTAACAGCTAGCCAACAATATCGACTTGGAAACGAAATATTCAATAACCATAATCATAATCCAAAGGACATAATTTTTGCTAAACAGGAAATAAGTATGAGCTCGAGAGGCTCTAGGAAATCAGAACTTCAATCAAATGATGAAAGACTGATTAGGCCACTAAATTCCTAAACCATAGGAAAAAATATACAGTTCACATCTAAAATTCATTTCTTAATTTAGTTAGAGTCTGTTTTATAATTAGTTTTTCTTTACTCCAGTAATGGAAATGGTTAAGACCAGCGTGTTTGTCTGAAATTTTGTTTTAAACTTAATAAGAGACTGTCCAAAATAATTCAACTTTTAGAAATAGCCTTTGAAGATTATCTTGTGTGTGTAACGTGTTTTTAATAGTTCAAGCGCTTCACTAGTAACAAAAATAAAACTTTAATTAAAGATGAAAAGCCAAATATACTTGCAAATTAATGTAAGAAAATGTTGAATAGGGAGAAAAATATATTTCAATTTATGGACACTGAACTAAGTTAAAGAGAGAAAATATTTTTCTAAGAAATAAATTCTTTCAAAATTACATGTATTTGCACAAGTTAATATCATATCATACATCTAGCAATATTTTTAACTTTGTTTTGCGGGATGGTATTTCATAATTTGTTTAAGAATTAACTATCAACAATCATTATTGATAAAAATAATACGATAAAAATAAAAATAAAATTAATTTAATATGTAAATATTTCATATTTAATTTTTAGTACCTTAGTATGATTATTCAGTGAAGACATTTAAAAATATCTATTTATTGTTATCATATTAGTATAGTAATATTATAAAAAAAATCTTTCTTATGTACAAAATTTAAATTACGCAACCTTTAAAACAATTTATTTCAAACAACTGTTAAATGATAAAAAAAGATTCAATTAAAGAAACAAAACATAGTGTTGTTTTATTTACAAATAAAAAAAAAACAGAACTCTAGTTGTTTGCGTAAATAAAGACTCACATAATACATTTAATTAAAAGTAAACTTTTAAAAATGTACTAATGATGCATTTATTGAGAGAAATTGCATTTAAAAATATATTGAAAAAATTTACCTTCAATCCACTTTGAAGTTGCGTCAGAATGATCAAATCCTGTAATATTTTTGCCGATTTTCTCTTATAGCACGCAATTTCGACACACAAATCATCCCAGTATTCGCCGGCCAGTTTTCCCGTCCTCCACAGTCCGCGCGTGACAGTCATACTCGCTGAAAAGCTCATATTTACGGCCTCTTCTTCTTGTTCACGTATGCCGGGCCCGCGTCTCCGCGAATACACTTGCACGTGTAACGGGTCTTGATCACGATTCAGCGTTCTGTTAGTGTACAACCCTTGTTTCCAGTTGTCGTCGGAGGTCGTTGCGGTCGCTTGCACCACCTGCGGTCGACCCCGTGACATCATTCCGAGTAGGGTGGCCACACAGATGACACTCATGTACAGGCCCAAGAACATCCATGACCGTGCGTTCGATTGTAAACTGAATGTGCGGCCCATATACGTCATGTTGCGTCGATCCATTGTGGACTGGGACGACGGCTTAAATGGTTTTCTGCTTTTGTGTCTTTCCATTATGCTTGCGAGACGTTAATTATTCATCGACGGTAATATGCTAAGACATTACTTCGTTCTTTATAAACAGTACAGTTATTAACATTAACTCAATTTGATTTTTATTCGTACAACACAACACCACTATTAAAATTTTAAATTATAAAATGCATTATTTTTATATTGAATGTCTATTAGTTTTTCAAAAAAGTCAGTTTTTCATTAACACAACATTTGTAACACTGCAATATTTCATTGTTAACGCGAAATTGACCATTTACTTTTTAATAAAATTATTTAATTTAAAAAGAGTTACTTATCGAAATTCAATTCCTTTGAAGAAAATGTATGTATTATTGAAATTATACAAGAAATATATTCAAAATTCATAATATATATATATATATGTATATATGTAAATATATATATATATATATATGTAAATATATATATATATATATATATATATATATATATATATGTAAATATGTATGCATAGAGAGAGAGAGAGAGATATTTAAAGAGAAGTTTGTAGAAAAACGTAATTAAAATATATTCACAAAATGTCAAATAGTTCTAAAATTTTCTAGCATACAAGATCGAAAAAGATTCAAAAATTCCAAAATGTTTATCTTTTCAAGATCGTACACAATTGAGAACCATTTCAAAAATGACTTCAAGAAGAATCTGAAAGGCGTTAGAAACCAAAACCTCTACTATATAAGCGGATATTTTAACGGATCTAGTCCTCGAACAGGTTTATGTAGTTAGCAGATATGTAAGTACACAAGTCGTCAGAGATTCGCTAGCCGTGATATCAGATCAGAGTGAAATATGTGTAATGAACGAGTAATGGAAAATTGTGTAATGTTCATTTTTCGATATCCACAGGAACACAGAAAAAATATTATATGATAATAATTTTATTAATGATACATCTAATATTAATTCACATTTATTGTTAGTATGATTATAATTGAATACAATATAACGGATTTATTATTACTGTGCAATTGACTTAGTGTTCGATTATCTGTTGTATTGACTGAGATTTAGTATTTTTTTGTGATTGGCCGGGTATAATAATATACTGAATGTTTAGTATATTTATAATCGATTGCTATCGAATATGTCGTCGGTAGCCCTTATATATGATTAGTTATCAGTGGAAAGAATTAAAGTACAAAATGAATGACGAGCACTACATCGTCATCTTCTTACTGTTTACAACTAGATATTGAAAATGTGTTATCAGTAATTTGTTATGAATGTCATCGGTTAGCACAACAAATGATATAGATGAGTTATGTTTGTTGGTTCCTTACAAAAAATTAAATGTCATTGTATTGCGAATCATTACAATTGGATTGAATTTAGAAGGTCTAAAATTATAAATGAATATTTAGTTTATCGTTTTTTTTTTTGGTCTCATACAGGAATTTTGATCAAAAAATATCCAAACTGTGCGTACAGTTAAATATTTGATAAGTGAAAGGAGAGATTATATACAGGTATTGATGCGACTATCAATGTTGAGTTGACTGTCGCTGACTTTATATCAAAAATAGTTTCTTACGATAGTTATAATAGTTTTCGAAATTAAATTTTCTTTACTCTGCCCGACAGAACTGATTGAAGAATAGCGTGTTTGTATTAACTTTGTTTTAAGCTTACAAATAGTGATAAATATCATTTAGCTTTTGGAAACGTTCTTTGAAAG
The DNA here is from genome assembly GCA_034766995.1 of Acanthacorydalis orientalis. Classification (NCBI taxonomy): domain Eukaryota; kingdom Metazoa; phylum Arthropoda; class Insecta; order Megaloptera; family Corydalidae; genus Acanthacorydalis; species Acanthacorydalis orientalis. Next base: position 57,685,842 of record CM068314.1, read on the forward strand.
AGATGCTCTTATTCGAGCAATGCGTTTTGAATGGATCAGATGTTTTAAAGAAGACAAAATTTTAATCAAAGGTAATTAAAAACCAGATACGTCTTCGACTTTTAAAAATTGACGAAAATATTAATCCGAAGTTCATGAAGTAATTCGTAGAAATCGATGACTGATTGTTAAATCTTGTATAAACAAATAAGATCAAACGGCTTTTGCCAAAACATTTTGGTTAATGCTTCGGACATCAGTTGTGTTGAACAAAATTTGTTCCTCGTCTACTGATTGATGTCCTTCTGATTCAGATTTCTTTGGCAAAAAACAATCATTCGCATTCCCCGTTCACTATATTCACCTAACTTGTTACCGTATGTGTTCTTTTTATTTTCAAAATTAAGGACTCGTTAAAAGGACTCTGTTTTCAAATGATTAAGTGATAAATAAGATGGTGTATAGCTTCAGACATGAATATTTTGAATGAAACATTTTTTTAGAATATTTTTTTATAAATAACGTTTTATAAAGCTATACAAGTATTTTAAATCAAATCACGTATTTTAATAAATAATTATGCAGTAATTAGGATGTCCCTTAATTTTCAATTAAGAATTTTTGCACTGTACTTAGGGAGTTTTGGAAAATACAGTAACGTTAATTATGTACATGTTATTAACGCGAAGAATTTACTCTAACTCTGTTTTACTATAACGTTCTCTGTAAAATAGCAATATTGTAAGTTTACGGTATGGTTTGAAACTTTTGCGAAGCTTTTCATAACATACACTGACGCTTAATTTACCACAATATTGATGTGGTAATGTGACTAGCATTTATGATTGAAGTGCTCTGTATAGCTTAATAGATATTTGCACTCTAAATATAGAAGTTTGATAGATGGATATCCGGCTCTTAACAAAACTACACAATGTTGAATATATAATATTATATGATATATTATAAAAGAGACGTTTAGCACACCTATTTTCTACTCAGTAGGTAAATTAAATTTAAATGTTAACTTCTGATGAAAATGGGCAATATTTGGCTTAAAAAAAGATAATTTATCCAAAATCGCGTTCATTGTTTGACATAACTCTATATCATACCATAAATAAATGGCGAAGTAAACATATTGAATAAGAAATATGCAATTAATGATCCGAGCTAGCTTAATATTATCATACGTATTTTTTAAAAACATTGTATAAAAATTTATTCTACCTCTTATGCTGTAATATTTCAACTAACTAATTCCCAAATTCACTTAACTAAACTAATTCCCAAATTCACGTTCGGTTGAAAAAATATCTGTAAAAAAACTGACAATCTTTTTCCAAAACTGGAACTACACAAATCTAAATTCTTTGTTAAAATCTCTTCTCAAAAAAAAATCTTTCTATATTATTTCTTTCTGTATTAATTCTTTCTGTATTATTTTTAAAAAGAATGTTCTACAGATATTGCAAAAATAGTGATACTTAATGTGGTTCACAAAAGGTAACAATGGAACCTAGATTAAACAACAGACTAAATTACATTCTTTTTTATAAAATGTACAATAATTTAAAGGGTGAAACTTTTATTTTCTTTTAAAAAATATATTGACAATCAAAATGATTACCTTACATTAGCATTTATTATATGCAAATTATTATCCATAAAAACATTTAATGGTGAAATGAAATGATATGGAACGCATTAAGATCTTAGATTAACAATGTTTGAAACATTGTCAACTAACAAAAAATTCAGTAACGTGCATAGAGCAATTGGATATTCTATTAGTTTCCTACTGAAAAAATATGTTTAATATAAAACAATGTTATATTTTAAGAGAACACTTCTATTTTTAACTAAATTATTTTTTTGCAGGCCTACAATTAATTAATTCAATTGCGTAATATATCCTTATTATTAACTCTTCCATAATACAGGTTCAAATTTTAAAAGAAATGTGCTGACAAAAATAGCAAGAGAAGTTTACAACCTGATTGTATACTTCAGTATTCCTTAAAAGAATCATTGAGCTGTTCTATTCAGCAAAAGTTCAATACGGATTAAAATGGGGTTTATAAAATCAGTGAGCAAAGATATTTTTTAATAACGATACAGAACATATGAATAATAGAAGAAAATCGTTTTTTCGTGTGCCATATATTTGCACAGATTTTTCTTACTCATCCGCAAACACACATACATACACACACATTTATTTATATATATATATATATATATATATATATATATATATATATATATATATATATATACGTAATACCATGACACATGTATGTATACATGGGTCGTTTGATAAATTTGTTAAATTGCTATGATGTGGCGCCATCATTCTTTTGGTAACGTCAAGGTTATTAAGTGTCACTTTTTAAACTAGCATAGGTGAAATTTCAGCCAGAAGCTACGCGTTTGTCACGTTCTAAAGATATTTGAAGCGAGCATTGTAGCAGTTGCATCAAAAATGGAAAAATCCAAGCAAAAAATGGAAAAGAGACCTCTTTGCGTCGATTTGTCATCGAGGATGAAACATGGATACACAACTACACAGCTGAATCGAAGCACCAGTCAAAGCAATGAAAATAAATGGTGGAAGTGCGTCGAAAAATACGAAGAACATTTTGTCGGCCGAGAAAGTGATGGTCACTGTTTTTTGTGATTCCCAATGAATTATCCTAATTGACTACTAAACGAAGTGAAAAACGATAAGAGGAACCTATTATGGAAATTTATTGGACCGTTTGAAAGAAGAGATGAAACAATAACGACCAAGATTGTCGCACAAAAAAGTATTCTCTTACCAGGACAATGCGCTGTCCTTCAAATTGACCATCGCAATGGAAAAATTGCACAAATTAGACTTTAAAGTGAATCCTCATCTACCCTATTCTCCGAACTTGACCCAGTGAAATTTCTTCCTACTCCCAAACTTGAAAATTTGGCTCGATGGGAAAAAGTTCTTGTCGAAGGAGGATGTCATCGCCTTCATCAATGCGTATTTTGCGGACTCGCTGGACCAAGTGTATAGCCCTCAATGGAGACTACGTTGCGAAATAAAATCGATTTTTTCCTAGAAACGGTGTTCCACTTATTTTTTTACCATCCTTAACAAACAACCCACGTACATGTGATTAAGAACGTTGTTTATAAAAATATAATAAATATCTAAATAAGTGTATTAGTTGACATATTATTCATTGGTTAAAATAAACATTTTTGTTGGATTACTGACTCTGAAACTAGATACATTTCGTTTCGTAGTTCTTATTCAAGAATATTAACATATTAATTAGTCTAGCGGGTTCAGTATACATTTGTTGTGCATTTTGAGTGATTTTATTAAATATTTAATTTATTTTTGTTTTTTTTTGCAATTTTTATTAAATTTGAGGAACGTATTTTGAAAATGACTTAGAAATTATATTCCTTAAAATAAATAAAGTATCTAATATAATATAAATAATACATATACATATATATATATATATATATATATATATATATATATATATATATATATATATGTGTATATATATATATGTATATATATATATATATATATATATATATATATATATATATGTATATATATATATATATATATACATTTGCGCCTATAATTATTTGTTCGTTAAATATTAAATTATAATATTAAACTTAATATCATTGACATTATGCATGATTTAGCTGAATCATATATACAGATGTCTATTTACACAGACTTTTGACATTGAATTGGCTTTTTTATATTGATTTCGGTTTTTTGTCTTAATATTAATAAAAAACCATAAAATGACAATTTAGAAAATATATTAAAAAGTTCCAAGAATTTCATGCGAGGGACGAGAGTCTTGAAAATCAAGAAGATCGCAGGCGTCCTTCTTCAATTCACAACGATCAACTGAAGGCGTTAGTTGAATCAGAATCACACACAAAAATTTCAGAACTTGCACAAAAGTTAGCCTTATTGATTCAACAGTTCTAGACAACTTAAAATAGCTAGAACAATAAAAAAAAGTTTGACAAATAAGCACCGCATGAATTGAACGAATACAAAAAAAAATTCGATTAAGAAATGTGTTCTACGCTTCTTTTACACAACAGAAACAATTCATTTCTCAATCGTATTGTAACATGCGATAAAAACTGGATTCTTTACAACAATCGAAATCAGTCTGCACAATGTTTGGACAAAAATAAAGCCGCAAAGGATTCTGCGATGCCTAAATTATCCCAAAAGAAAATTATGATGATTGTATGGTGCTCTGCGCTCGATATAATCGACTAGATTTTTATTTTGAATCCTGGCGGAACCATTACAGCAAAGAGAGTTATTGTCATGAAATCGACAAAATGCATCAAGAACTGCGATGTCTGGTCCTTGCATTCATCAGTCAAAAAGGTCCAATCCTACTGCATGACAATGCACGACCACACGTCGTACGAGTAATCCTCTAAAAGTTGAATGAATTGGGCTAAAAATCCTTGTCTCATTTACCATAGTCATCAAACATCTCGCCAACAGATTATCACTCGTTAAGTATTTCGACAACTTCTGACAGTGTAAGGTCTTCAATAATTGAGCTGCTGCCGAAAGTTCATTTCGAGAATGTATCTGCTCTCGAACTCCAGAATTTTACACCACCGAAATAAATAAACTTGTAATTAATTGTCAAAATTGTGTCAATTCTATTGGTGGTTATTACGATTAATAAAGTTAATTATAATCTGAGAAAAATGTATATGAATTTAAAGGTTATAAACAGCTATTTATTTTCTACAAACATAGTAATATACTTAATAAGAAGTAATGTGAGCTGAGACATTTAACGGTCTTTAATAACTGTGATAACTTAATCTTCTACAGAAAAAAATAATAAGTACTACCTACATTAATTAAATGCAAACATTTTTCTTCGATTAAACATCTGCGCTCGAAAAATAAAGAAACTCTTTTAATTAAGAAAACTCTACTTTTATTATTAAATATAGAATTCAATTTCATTAAGTTTAAACTTCTTTCAAAATTCATAGCAAAAATTTTTGTCTATTGTTTTAAAATCACATTTTAAAGGACTTACAAAATAAAATTAGATCAGATAAATTCATAAAAAAATTGAAAAGAATAACACAAATTAAGAATAAATGAAATATCAATGTTTTCCAAACTAGTAAAGCGCGCAATATAAAACACTTCAGTCCATCTCTATCAATTTTTTCTCGGACACCAAATTTAGTTATATTTTGTCTCGTGTTAAGAATACAAAACTTCATTCTTCAAAGTTTTCTTTAATGATTTAAGTTAATCTAATTGTAAGAAATAATTATTTCAATTAATTTGCTAATTTTTAGTATTAGTTTAAAAATAATATTTCCATTCCGTCCCATTAAACATGGAGGAGGACATTCTGTTGATAAAAATTTATTTTAGTTGCAGTAGTAGAGGCTCATTTTATACTTGAACATTTTTCTTTCACAGTTGTTACAAACGATCCTGTCTTCGGTCTCTCATCATTAAAATTTTAAAATGTTATTCTGTTTGCATGTTAAACGCGAATTTTAAAAAGAAAGCATTCTTTTTGTTTAATTGATGTGAAAAATATACATTATTAAGATTTAAATAACCAATCTTCGACTAAAGTTTTCACAAACCCTACAATTAATAATTGTAATATATTGTCTAACTCTCAAATGGATCTCATTATGTTGGGCAGATTATTATCCATTATTATAAATATTTTATCATCAACGGCGGAAGACATACTTCAGCTATTTTGAAGTATTTCTCATTGGAATAGAAGTAATATTAATCTCTAAAGTTGATGAATGAGCTCTCACATTTATATTCTTTACAATATGCATTGATTTTAAATCCTCCAATAATAATAACTTAAGATGCGTAAAATGAACTTTAATGCATTCAACATTCAAATTAATACTAAGTGAGTATAATTTTGTAATGGTAGTGAAAATTTTTTTGTACACTATTAATTTTTGAAGTTAATAATGTTTAAACAATCCGTGGCATATATTATTATGCTTATTTTAAATGATAAAAAATGATCTAAACATACTTTTTGTTAATGTTTTATAAAATAAGTCTCGAAAGCTAATTATTTTCTTTTCATACAATAAAGATTCTAGGTTCGATATAATCATAAAATCCACGAAAAGTGTTTCTATAGATTTTAATATTATTTCAAATTAATTTTGCTTCTCTTGTTAATATAAATTGTATTATAAAAAACATATTTGTTGCTTAGTTTTATTTTCAATTATTAAAATAAGGATAAGTTAGTTAATATCCACTTAAAATCTTATTATGTATCAGAAATTATAAAGAAAGTTGTATACACATTGGAAATGTTTCATTATTTATTTAGTTGTTGAAGAAACATAAGATTAATACTTGTTTGTAAAATATTATTTTTTAATGATTATCAGTCGATATGTGTATAAAATGTATTACTGAATAAGTTCTAACTGATATTATTTTTTTTTTAAAACAATTCCACCATTTTCTCTTTAAAACAGGTATCATTTTAAAGCAGTCTATTGAAAATATTACTTATCATTTTTATTCTTTTATAGTTATTTGATTTTTTCGTATAATAATTTGCAATTTTTAAATTACAATAAATACAAGTATTATGTTGTAAAAGATAAGTGTTTCTAAATTTCCATTTTTATGTATTATTTTCCTATTTTTTCAAATACCAAGGAGCTTTGCCCCATACTCGCTACGCTCGCTGACACCTGGGTGATTCGGTACCCGCTAGCTTCCCTGACTGTCTTCCTTCATATAGGATATATATTTGTTCAATATCTTAATATGTATATATGTATATATATATATATATATATATATATATATATATAAATATGTATTGATATACATATAAATAAAGATGTATTGATATATATATATATATATATATATATATATATATATACATTTGTTAGTACCGTATATCATGGCGTAAAAAGCGACCTAGGTATAAGACGAGGTCGAAATTTTAAGTTAAAATTTATACCTTTATCATATATCGGTCATATAAGACGATCATAAAGTGAACTCCTTTTTCACATTTTATAATACAATTTTATGTCCAAAATAGAAATTGGAGGAACTATATTTTTCTATTTAAAATTTCAAAAATTAAATTCGGGATATCACCTTGCTTTGACATACTGTATATTAAAACATCTTCTATTTATGTTCTACACCAAATTTTAAATGATTCTTTTTCAAAATAAAGAATTTAATTTCTATATAAGCACAATGAATTTTTCCTGTTATTTTAAAATTTCTGTTTTTATACTACCTTCTATTTTTTGAAGATTTTTTGTGTTTTAATGGTTGCTTTATACGCTGAAATATACAGAATGTCTAAATAGTTCTTCTCGGAGATATACTGTATAGTTAAATGTTTGTAAGTTTATTTATCTCGCAAATATACTGCAACATTTTTTTTTATAAAGTAGCTCATCGATATCATAATTATACATGACCATTTCGTACAAATTCGGATATCATTGTTAATAATAACTTAATACAAAATTTTAACACATTTTTTTCAATGAAATTTTCCGGAACTTATATATATATATATATATATATATATATATAAATTAACTTTAAAAACTCATCATATCAAAAGGGAGTTTATTAAAATAATCACCAAGGAATACGGAACATTCAGTCAGTTTAAAAGCTTTGTACTGGAGTTTTGTCTCTTGATAATAAACTAAGTAGAAGTTACATAGCTTTGATGACAGTTGTTTTAACAGATGTGTAGGAGGCGAATTAACGAAAAAGAAAAATTATAAAGCAACATATAAATACTAATTTTTAAAATAGTAGTAATATGTAACAGCAGTATTACTCAGGTAACTTTATACGGTTATAATAAAAGGCTGTCGATAATTATAATTATTAATAACTGTCAAGTCCTTATTAACTTAAAATAAAAATAAATATATTTTAAAAACTGAAACTCGAACGTAATAGCATATTGACAAATATAACAACTTTTGAATTGATCTCTAGGTTTTGGTTCTGACGAATCACTTATTTGAACCTGATTTCGGCTAATGAGCCATCCTGTGGTATCTTTTAGATAAATTAATTTCAAACAGATTTTAAATACCCATACACAAACACACACACACACATATGTATATATATATACATATATATATATATATATATATATATATATATATATATATATATATATATATATCATATATCAAATTGATCTGTAAAATAGTTTGTTGTAAACAGCAATTAAATAAATTAATATTCGGATACTTTTTAAAATAGTTAAATATCGTGTTACGATATAGTTTATTATTAAAAAACATTTAACACTAATGAAAATGTATACGAAGATAAAAATATGTTAGGAGATAGTAAAACTTCATTTATAACTGTAAAAAAATATGGTGCAGGATTTAAATATTATCATACAAACTGGAAGTTGACCACTGTAATGGACGCACAAAAAGTGGATTAATATCAGAAGTTTTCGATAGGGTACGATATTGCTTTAGAAAATCGTGTCTCAAAAGTATATAAAATTACTATACCTGTGGTCATTTCGACTGAGTGAGCATTAATATTCTAAATGAAGAAATAATTATGACACATTTATCGCCATGATGATTACCGCGTTTCATGAAAATTAATCACAATTGTCAAATTTCATTTCAAATCGAATCGAAGTATGCAGATATCATTGTCTTCGCAAGTATTCCGGAAGAGATACAAAAGAGGATAGAAGAATTAGATGATATCAGTCAAAAAATTGGTCCAAACATGAACCACACAAAAACAAAAGTGTTGTTCAATGCATTTGTCTGGCCGAAGAAAATTTAAATAAAAGGAACAGAAATAGAAGGATTTACGAAGTATGTATATAGTATGTGTATGTACTACATATACATACTATATACATACCAGACTAGCTTATGAAGAAAGATGGATCATTCATTGAAGAAGTAAACAGGAGAATAAAAATAGGATGGATCTTATTTGGACGAAACTTCTCGAAATTTAAATCCACAGCCCTACTCCGTTTGAAGAAAAAAAGTATTTGATCAATGTATGTTAACAGTTCTTACCTACGGCAGCGAAACATAAGTGCTTATCAATAAAATCATTCAAATACTTCAAACAACACAAAAATGTATGTACAGTTGCATGCTAGGAATAACAAGAAGAAATAGGAAAAGAACAGAGTGGATACGAAAACAGGAGTCGTAGATGTAATAGGAAGAGTGAAGAGTCTGAAATGGAAATAGATGGGGCATGGTGCAAGAAGAGTAGATAATAGAAATTATTAACTGGGTACAAAGGAATATAAAGAGACCATGAAATATACTAATGAATATATGGGATAATGAAATTAATTTTTTTTATTGGGAATGAGCGGAAAACACAGGCATTCAATCGTACAAAAAGAAAAATCTTGAAAGAGGCGATTATTTAGCAGTTGATTGACAGAGGCTGATGATGATGATATATATATATATATATATATATATATATATATATATATATATATATTAGAATTAGAACTAAAAGAATGATTATATTTCAAAAGTTTATTATTAATCCAATTTTCTAAAATCTCATAACATTATATGTATATATATATATATATATATATATATATATATATATATATATATATATGCATATATATATATATATATATATATATATATATATATATAAATTAAATATTTTCATTTTTAAAAAATATATGATCTATTTTTTTACACTGATTGGTGAAAAGTAAGAAAGAATATTTTACTATAATTTTTTTGTGAACTGATTATTTCTTGTTTTGCATATTTCCATTAACATAAAATGAATAAAACATCTTACTAATAATAGAATTGTATATAATGAAGAATGTTGTATGTGTGTATGAATATATGTATATATGTATTTATATATATTTATGCGAATTTCTGAAATAATAATGGACAATAACGTTAATTTGTAAGATTTATTATATTACAATTTTTATATATTCATTTTACGGTATTTTGTATCACTCTCTTTCAAGTAGTGTTGCTAGTAACAGTTTACTTCTTTAAGATGTTCTAATTATTTTAAAATTGAATAAGTACATATTTGATATAGCATTATCAACAAGAATTTATATAAATTTAGTTTAGTATAACCAAATCAAAATAAGAAACTAGAATAACAAACATATAGTATTCCTTAATAAAAAAATAACTGCTTTGTTAGATATCAAATGTTCTTACTAGGAAATTTGATTTTTTTTTTATTTAATATTGGAAATTGACTCTTCTTTTTAATTTTCTATGTTATAACCCTGTCAAGGTCTTCAATTCTAGTCATACTCCCCAAATTATAAACTATCTATTTATTTATGATATATAAATATTACATAAATTTAAAAAAAATTACAAAACATTAAAAAAAATTTTATAATAATTATTTTTTAATAGAGATTTTATAATAATTATTTTATTATTAACGATGACATCCGAAGTTACACGAAAAAATATGATATTGGTATCATAACAATTGTATAAATAAAATAAAATAAAAATGAATTTTATTGTTCGTAAATATTATACAGGGCTGAGTTTGGCCTTATGTTATTAACATTCGTGCGGTGCCCTTACCTTTTCGGAATTGATCCGCATGTGTGGTGTGTGGATTGTGTGTGGTGTTTATGTGATTTTTATTATTGTCTCATGCTTGGGTTCCGGGAAAAATTTTCAAAAAACCGGGATAACAATTGTAATGAAATGTGTGACTTTATAAAATATACATTGCAATATAACTGTGAGAGTGATTATATAAATATAATCAAGTGTTTATATAGACAACATGTATATATATATATATATATATATATATATATATATATATATATATATTATGATATTGAGCTAATATTATCCCTCAAACATTTGCAAATCCTTCAAAACAAGGTATTGCGCCTCATCGTCGACGCACCTTACTTTGTTAGGAACGACACTCTGCATAATGACCTCTGTATCCCTACAATCCACGTATGTACATTATCAAGCTCTTGTCTTGTACGGTAGAGCCGAGAAAATCCAAAACTCCCTGATTAACACCCTCGACAACTACGACCCGCTAACCGGTGGTATCGCTATCAGCGGCCCAAGCTACTGTCTGTGGGAGTAATTTCGGCCTGAGAGTCCTGGTCAACGGCAACGTGGAGGTTGTGGGCGACGAGCCTTACCCACGCCCAGAGCCGATTCCCCCGTAGAAATCGGATCGTCTGTCAAACCAAGCGCGAACTGTGCTTCTGCTTCCCACTCGCAGGGCGAGCACCCGTACCCAGCTCGAGTTAAATGGCCACGTATCTCGCACTCGAACTAGTAACACGTGTCTCAATGGATTAACACAACCCAACGATACAATATATGCGATACGAGTGAAGCTAGTCAGGAAAACGAGCGGTCGCGGAGCTCCCCGAGAACGTCGAGCAACTAGAGAGTCCCTTAATATTTATTAAAAAAATATTACAGGACATGAGCAGAACAGGATACAATTCACATTTAAACGGAGTTACTTTCTTGTTATTAGTTGGCAATTGATAACAGGCGTATTTATTTAAAAGTGGAAAATTTCAATGTACTGAATTTATCAAAATATTATTAAGCATTATTTAATTTCATCAATGTTGTATTTTGTAGATAAAAGTATATTATTGTTTTTTAAATTATTCTGGTTAAAAATAATGTATTTTCAGAAACTAACAGGTTTTATTGATGAAATATATTTCAAATATCATCGTAATAATTTGAAAAAAATGTGTTATTATAGAAAAATATAACAGGAAAAAATTGATAGAAATTCATGAAGAAAATTTCTGTAAATTTTGTAAATATTTGTAAATCTAGCCAATTAATTAAATATGGTCAGAATTATCTATTAGTATGGTAGGAAAATAATCGCGGTTTTGTGTCTGAATTCACCTTACTTATTTTCAACGAAAGTGTCATTTCATTGTGTTCATATTAATATTATTTTTTAGTGCATTTTTAGTCTGTATTTTTCTAATATCAACTTTTGTTTTTATTATTAATTTTGCTTCAAATTGGACTATTGAATTGAAGATGGAAAAGGAGCAAATAAGATCAATTTTGTTGTATGAGTTCAAAATAAGTAGTAAAGCAGCAGAAACTGCTCGTAAACTAAACAATACTTTTGCTGTGGGTACTGTTAATGAACATACGGTGTAATGGTTGTTCCAAAATTTTCGCGCTGAAGACGAGAGCCTTACGGAGACGAAGGCGTTAGTTGAACTAGAATCACGCACAATACGAGAGCTTGCACAAAAGTGAACGCTAGTCGTCCAACAGCTCTGGATCACTTAAAACATAAAATTATTAAAAATTCATATGAAAAAATATTATATTTCAACTAAATGAAATAAAATGAGTCTTTTAAAAGTTTTTTTTCTTAACTTCGAAAAAATCTTGCTTTTAATAACTTGTATAAGGAAAAATATGATAAACAAAGGGTAGATATTTAACATTTTTAAAGAAACCTAGTGGAGTTGTGCTTATCGGGTATTTCACTATATTACATTACATTGATTTCTGAAAGTCGACACTGATCCACTGACAGACCTAACATACTATATTAAATTCTGTTGCATTATAAAAAAAAATAGTATGTTGTTTTTTTTAAAGAAAATACATTTTATTGGGTCAATATCTTTCCAAAGAACATTAAATTGAAACTCTGTGTTTGTTTAAATTTTGAAAAAAGTTATGTAAGCAAAAGAAAATTTTATTTTCAAAAAAATTACGAAATTGGATCAATTGTAATATGAATCTATTAATTATTTGTAAGAAAATAAAATTGCAGATTACTATATAATTAATAACTATTTACAATTGCCTTTTCAGACGCAAGAAAACATACGTTTATATCAGACGTCTGGTATACTTATATTTATATATTTTTTCAGACTTCTGCACAGTATAAATAGCGATTTAAAAATTAGTACATTGTATTTTGTAAAAACGATTAACGAATAATATTGAATTAATATTTAGAATTATTTACAACTAATACTAGATAAATTAAAGAATGTGTTCATTAGAAAAAGATTTTAGGGTTGAATAAAAAAATGTTGAATAAAGTAATGTTGAATAAAATTATAAATACTTTTATCACAATATAGGATGTTTATCAGACATATTTGTAATAAATATTATAACTCATATACGAGTATATCAAAGTCAACTGGAAATAAATAATTCTTTTTGTGTGTACTATAACATTTTCTTTGACATTTATATATTTTTTTAATAAGACTAATCAATCAATATAGATAGGCTATTGATCATCAATCAAAATAAAAATGTGTGCAAGAGTGGATCTGAAATGACATTCTCATAAAATTATAGAGCGTATTAGTAATTCAACGGAAATCTGAAAATAGACAACTGACCAAGTGACTGTAACTATACATCTAACATCTGTTTTTATTTTTTAAAGATTTAAAAAAATGGATATCCAAATAATAATTGAAGAATAAAATATTAAAAATTAGAGGATATAGAGGATCAATTGAAAGATTTATAAAAACCATCTTTCCGTTACAAAATTAATTTTTTATGTTATTATAAAACATGTAAAATAATTACAAAGACTGTTTTCAGAGCATATAAATCTCATTTAAAATAAATTAGACCTATTCGAAAATATGTCCAAATATAATACAATTTACAAAAAGAAATATTGAATTTTAATACAGCGTACTTATATTTCGTAATAGAGAGGTACTTTAGCCCGTGTGTATACTTGAAACAAAATTTAAAATGAAAACAAATTAATATTTTGAGAAAAGTATATGACCTATCCGTTTTCAAAAAGTTGGATCATATCTCATCACCCATTTTAAAGATCCTTTGTCATATTGATAATTTGTATAATGAAAACTGATGAATATGCTCATAAAATAAAAAAATATTTTTGTTGCAAAAAAGTTTATGTGAAAATCTATAGGAGTTATAAAATATTATAAGAGTAAGTTCATCCGTTTTTAATAACGAGTTTATAGTTTTACAAAAATACTATTAATCTTTCATTGTGAATATTTTACGATTTGTAGTATTTTAATTCAAAATTTTAAATACTTATCACCATTCGACTAGATTAATGACAATATGAAGAAAACTTAAAATTATATTTAGAAATTTGGTCTATAATTGCCACTCAACAATTGAACCAAGTTGAAAAGTTATTTCTAAGATCAAAAAGATGCTATGCCATATAATAAAAGAAAAAAAATAGAAGATATTTAAATTAATAAGAGATAAATTTTTGCTATTAATTTATGAAGGAATGAAAACATCAACTTAGTTAAACATAACACATAGGCATAAAAATAATTGTCTGACAGCACAAATAGTAATAAAGCTAAATCCATTAAACAGCGAAAAGATTTCAAAGTATTTTTCAAGTTTAGTAATTTGACCTTAAATGCTCTATAGATAGTTAGAAACAAAGAATTTAGACATCTCTGATGAAGAAGTTTGCAGATTGAAAATGAACTTGCTTTGGTGGCCTTCATCCTTTCAAATCATGAGAGTTTTTGTCTCCTACGACTAGTTTTGGCAGGTATACAATATTCTGATACTTATAAATAACTTTAAGTACAAGTATCTAAAACTGCCTAAAGATGACATATGTTCACAACTAAAAATACAATTATAAATACCATTATGATATGTTAATGTAATCATCATATACAATTTAAACGAAAATAAAAATAAAATATGGATTGTTTTAAAAAACATGGTTCTTAATTTATTTTTGAACATAATTTTCATGTATGTTTGGAAATGTCATTTTTTATTTAAAATATTTTATAATTTCTAGTAATTTTTAGCCAATATTTGATGTTCTTTGAAATCATTAATTCATCAGTTATACACGAAAAGTGTTATAACTTTCATCGAACAAAAAATATTACTTTTTCACTTTTTATAAAATGTATAAATAGATGAAAAAGTCAATATTATAGTAACATAACTAAATAAATACAATTATCTCAACATAAAAAGTTATTAAATTTAGCGTTCTTATGTTATTTATTTCATTTTCAAGAGAAATTAATCTGCGATACTTAGAAACGGATAATATTATTGAACGTGCTATAAAAAAATTGGTAAATAAATTAATTCAGTACTATTAAATTGAATCAATTATGTCTATCTTTCAAATTAAAATATTTTCTCGTCGTTTTGGGTTTTGAAGTTCCAGCCTTAATATTTGAAAACACTATATATATACACATTGATCAAGCAGTTAACATAACCGCACAAAACAGCAGTGAACACAATGGAGTCAGACAAGCAAAATATGAGGAATTGCATATTTTTCGCATTCCAGTTGAAATAAAATATTGCCAAGCCCGTGAGAATAATTGGTTCAGTTTTCAAGGAAGGTCAAGACCTTCCTTGGCACATGCAAAAATTGTTTTAAGCGCTTCGGAGTGGTAATTTTGATCTTTTTGATAGAGAATATCCGAAACAAGAGAAAAAATAGAAGATAAAGAGCTTGAGCAGCCGTTAAGTAAAAACTCCGCTCAAAAGGAACGCGAACTCATTCAACAACTCGGAATTACTCAACAAGAAATTTTGTATAGTCTACATTGGCTGGCAAAAATTCAAAAGCTAGTTCAATGGATTTCAGATAAGCTTAACCCGTAAAACAAAGCCAGAAGATACGATATGGCTATGTTCTTGTTCGCAAGATTCAAAAGGAAAAACTATTTTGAAAAAAATCATAACCAGGGATAAAAATAAATTTTGTATGATAATTCTTAGCACCAAAAATTATGGATTACACTTAGTAAACAATCGAAAACTTCTCTGAAATCGTATAATTACGTCAAAATAATGTTATTATATATTTAACGGCAGATGAAGGATGAAGTGTATTATATGTTATTTCAACCTGATGTTATTGTAAATTCAGAGTGTTACTAATCCCATCCTTTTGTGTGACAAATTCGATAGAAAAAAACCATTCATTGAAAATAAAACGAGGCAAATCATTTTTCACTACGACAATGCTCAGCCATATATCGCGAAATGGACCACAGACATTTGTTCGTTAGGCTGGAAAGTTCTCTCTCGTACGGTATATTCACTGCATCTAGCCCCATCAAAATCAGATCACCTGTTCTATTTATCTTAGACCACCTAGGTTATAGCCATTTTAAAATAGTGGAACTGGTCCAAAAATGCATTGCGACTTCATCAACTCAGCAGCCATTTTTTTCGACAAGAGATTCGTTAGTTACCCGGCAGATGGAGCAAAGTTATATAAAATAATGTGGAATATTTTAAAAATGGAAATGTTTTCCATTTTTCCATAAATAAACATTCATTTTCTATAAAAAAGGGTATCGAATTAAATTGTACATCTAATATTTTTGATTACTTTGAAAAATATATTTATAATATACGCAGAGGGATTAATAGAATTAATAGAGTATATTCCGTCCTTAAAAAAGTATATTTGATCGTTTAAGTACTTCATGGAAAACCCGTACGAATGTAGTCATAAATTACACTAATTCTTTATTGCAAAAAAATTAAAGATTTTCTGATAACAACAGGAGATTAAAAAGGAAATTCGATGTCTATTGTAATGTTCAATCTAGTATTTCATGAAGCTATGAATGGATTGGAGGTGGGCGGAACATTATACTTAAGCTATCTATGCAGATTTGTGTATATGCTTATGACATTATGTTGGTTGTGCATGATATGGATTCTATAATAGTCCACAATACGTAACCCCTTATTTTTATTGTTTACCACATATTTGAAACTTCGTGAGTGGTTTCATTTTGACGAGTCTACTACACTTTTCCTCTGCGAAAATTCTCGTTAACGCTGCGTTTTCAAATGCGTGATTCCGAAACATGTCAATTTTATAATGTTACATAATGCAATGACCACATACTTTTTTTGCATTGAAATTGAAAGATAATTTGATAAAAAATACGAAATAAAACTTGACCTTCAGAAAAAATCCGGCGACCGATAAGTCCACCGCCTGCTAGATGTCGAAATAACAAGGCTGTGTTTTGTGATTACCATAGGTTTAATTTTGGCAAGATTATTTAATAAATAAATGTCATTTTTACGATAAACGGTATGGTGCTTACCACGTGTTGGCCAAAAATTACACGTGATCGATGAGTATATTTTTTATCACCGAATATTGCCGTGTCCAAGAAAAATATTGCGCCTATTGCCGTGCGACAATTCTGGAGCAATTCATTAAAAAAATATTCTATAGGGAGATAAATAATCTCATTTTGCAGGAAAAGAGAGCTTACTTCGACAAAAGAGATTTTTAACACGAAATAGTTAATGGCAATTGATATAAATCCCTATTAGTTCTGCTGTAACCTATATGTCTAAAAAATGAAATCTGCAAATGAAAATCTCTTTTGCACTTCTAAAAGAGAATTATAAGAATAATTTGTCTCCGTGAGATCGATTAAAAAATGGAAAATCATATATAATCCGGAATTAAATAAATTCGTCATTAATGAGAGCATCGTGAGACTTATATGTCACGGCATTTCTCCTGTTTAGGGCATGTATAACGAATGGAAAAGATGTAATACAGAAATAGTTATTGAACGAAAGTGTAGCACGAAATAAAAAACAAATAAAACCGTGAAAAAGATCACTGCGAAATTCACAAGATCTTAATACACATAAGGTTGGAAGGTGATAATATAAAAGAAAGGAAGAATGAATGTTTATGGCAAAAGAACACACATTTTTTCATGAGTTATAAAATATATAATAAGAACTAGTCATAATGAACAATTGAAAGAATATTCGTATTTCCTGAAATATATATAGTGTTGACTAGTAAAATTAAATATTTTTTCCATTTCTTTTCATGAACTCAAAACAGTTTATATTTACTTGTAATTACAGATTCTAATGAGATTAACACTCGACTATAAATTTAGTTATACAAAAAATTCTTATTTTTAACTAAGATTATTTCATCTTTTTGTCGACAATTTTTTTTCAAAAAATAGCAACGCTAATATTAAGTGCCAGTTGAATGAATAAAAATAATGAACTCTAAAACTTCATACTACATTCAGCACTCTCTGAGAGTGTAGAAGTCCATGTATATTTACAATTATCTCATCTATTTATGGTGCACTCCTATAGTGTGATCATAAACTGTATAAAATTCATTTTAACTATATTCTACTGTAAATACTATCTTTCGAGGTTACATTAATTTATTTACGAGCATTATCTACTTTTGCAGATATGTTCAACCATTATAAAATCATCTTCAATTATCTTACAGAATTTATTTTTAATAGCAGGTTACAATTCGATTCAGAATAAATGCTTTTTCTGTTTTTGATAACAGAAAGAAAATATATTCAACTTTGTTAATTTATACCGTTCAATCAATTCTTGTGTTACTGAAATATCTAGCTTTTTGTCTATATTATCTACTATGAAACAGCAAGAAATTGTTATAAGACGAATGTAACATTCTTTCGTTAGTTCTGATATGCCTTCATGATTAACATTTTTCAGTAAGTTTTCAAAATGTCATCGTTAAAACGCAGCCAGTCATCCGTGTAATTTAATTTATATATGATCTAATTCTGAAGTTACGTTATTTCATAATTTAAATTTGTGTTAGAAAATCACTTATTTTTCCTATAAATCCATCATTACAAAAAACTGTATAAAAAAGAGGGAAAAAGTGGATAATTTATCTATAATTTAACTGGATGGTGGATAATTTAATTATAGCAAAATTTTAATTTTTATAATAAAAATATAAATATAATATATTGAAAGTAGTACAAAAATTATAATACTAATATTCATTTAATAAATGTGAAATTTATGTCCAATTCATTATTAACTGATAATTGTTAACTATGTTGATAATGTTATTAATTACACTAAAAAATAATAATAATTTAAAACTTAAAAAAAAAATTGTTTACGTATATATATATATATATATATATATATATATATATATATATATATTGATGTATATATATATATATATATATAATTATATTCTTTAACATTTATTCTTATTCCGCTATACGCCAATGCATTGACTGTTGATTTCATTCGATATTTATGTCAAAAATCCAGCTGTCATCGTTAGGCACAATAGGGCTACAAAATCGTAATCAAAGCATGAACCTTGCATCTGGCGGGATTTATTATTGTTACACTCATTATAAGCAATTCGCATGTAGCATCCAATAAAAATTCAAAAAGAAAAAATTACTGATGGGTACCCCATTAACCACGTAAAGTTATTGCGTATGCGCAGTCTCATTATTTATGTTTAATTGTCGGGTAAATATAAAATGGATATTGCTTTAAAAACGTGCCTCGTATATATATATATATATATATATATATATATATATATATATATATATAGGATTGTTTGAGAAACAACTGCGGTTTATGACTTTTAAATTCATAAATTTTCCTCTTTGTGATTTTCCTAGGTACTTTATGTGGCCCAAAATATTGTATGACTAATGCTTAACTTTTGTGCAGGCTTTATAATTGTTGTGCATGATTTTGATTCAATTTACGCCTTCAGTTGTTCGCTTGAACTAAAGGACGCTAGCGACATTCAAGGCTCCTTTCGTCAGCACAAAAATGTTGGAACGACTAATGCACTGTACGTTCCTTAACAGTACCTACACCAAAAACATCGTTTAGTTTACGAGTAGTTTCTGCTGATATACCATCCGTTTTGAACTCATACAAGAAAATTGATTTTATTTGCTTCTTTTCCATCTTTAATTCAGTAGCCAAATTTGAAGCAAAATCAATAATGAAACCAAAATTGATGTTATCAAAATACAGACCAAAAAATGCACTTTAAAATTGTATTAACATAAATACGATGAAATGATAATTTCATTAAAAAAATAAGGCTAGAATTCAGAGAACATAAACAGAAATTATTTTCCTACCAACCTAATATATATATATATATATATATATATATATATATATATATATATATATATATATATATATACATGTATATATGTATGTATGTATATATATATATATATGTATACATTAGGGTTACAAATTAATTCGCTGCATTTTTATGAAAAAGGAATGTTTATTTACAGAAAAATGGAATAAATTCCAATCCTAAGAATATCCATTATTTGTATAACTTTACTTCATTTGTCGATTAATTGATAAATTCTTTATCGAAAAGGAGATGGCAGTTTTACGTCGATGAAATCGTTAATGCATTTTCAAATCAGTTTAACTATTAGAAAATGTGTATCGGCCAGTTGAGTCTGGAAGCGACCAGAACTGATTAAAATTTATATAATAAAAATATAAATATAGCATATTGGAAGTAGTATGAAAAATTATAATACTGCTGTTAATTTAATAAGTGCTAATTTTATATTCATTTTATTATTATTTCATCATTGTTGACTATGTTGATAAGATTATTAATTATACTAAAAATTAATAATAATACTTAAACGTATTTAAAGAACATGTATATATATATATATATATATATATAATTATATTTTTTAACATTTATTCTTATTTAATATTATAGACTGATATTATGAAATGTCTAAAATCTCAGATTTTTTATACTTTAACCTTGAGGAAAATGAGGGGAATTAATTTACCCAACCCTGCAAAACACGAAACTTGTTTTGATCAATAGTATTCAATGAATGATTATTGATCATTTTTAATATTCTTTATACCTATTTCATTGGAAATTCTTTCACTTTTCATGTGATAAACTACAGAAAAGTTTGAAATGTTCCTCTATATTATAATAGACATATAAGTAGTTATTTTTTCAAACTTATGAAGTTTGATGAACGCATGACACAGTTTCATAAATTATATATGTTTGCACAGAGATACTAAATAATTTATTGATAATTGTCTTCTTTGTTACACACCTTATTTAAATCTGTGCATTGAAAAGCGACTAGATATATCTACGTAAGCTGCTAGTTTCTTTCATATATGGGAAACAAATACGATATTTTTAATGTAAAAATGCGTTCAATAATTGATATCAAACTATTTTTTTGTGTAGTAGATTTATGTACTTGACCAAACTTGTTCTAATAAGGAATACTGGT
Organism: Acanthacorydalis orientalis; assembly: GCA_034766995.1. NCBI lineage: Eukaryota > Metazoa > Arthropoda > Insecta > Megaloptera > Corydalidae > Acanthacorydalis > Acanthacorydalis orientalis. The sequence continues at coordinate 57,707,081 of CM068314.1, forward strand.
GAAAATATAATAAGATATACATATTTATGACATTTAATACATCCGAACTTAAAACTTACTCCCATCTTCTGACAATTAGATTACTCTAATGATCTGTTGAACCACTATATTACTGTTTGTCTGACTCAATGAATACAAGTATGTATTGATGAGCACAAAGGCCCATGATATAGCTTGCTAAGAATGATGAAATTAATTTTCAATCTATGATCATAATTCATAAAAGTAGGTGGTGAGGTAAGATTTCATTTTTTTGATGTTTCAAAGAATATATACAAAAGAAGACAAAAATTAGGAACTACATAAATTGGTTTATTAATCATCAGAGATGTACCTTTCGTTAAGGAAGACAATGATATGAATTTATATCAGATAAAATGTTTAAGTACGCTGATTAAAGGATTTATGTTTTTTCAGATAAAAGATACAAGAAACATCTTAACTGAAAATTGACTATAACGATTGTTTATCATACATATAATTCATTTCATTATTATTTCTAAGATATGAAAGTAAAAAAATATAAAGTAAAGTAATTGCAACTGAAAACAGTTATGCAACAATAAAAAAAATCATTATGTTAAAATGAAAGAAACAAAATAAGAAACATAGTTCAACATACTATAAATTAGCAATAATTTTAAAATTAAACATTGTTATTGGATGTAGAATTAATAATTTTTTAATCATTATTTCAGAAAATTAATTATTCTTAGAAGATTAAAGAAAATCGGTATCATAAGAAAAACGCATCTAAAAAATTCATTCTTCTTAATATATTAGGTTGGACGGAAAATAATTGCGGTTTTTGTTTCCTGAATTCTAATTATATGCACCACTGAAAACAGCAAGGAAAATCAAAAAAAGCTTGACAATTGAGTGCAGCACGAACTGAACAAAAATCAAAAAAATCGCTGCCTTTACGAAGTTTGTTTAACACTTATTTTACGCAACAGAATGGATCAATTTCTCAATCGTATTTTAACTTGTGACGAACAATAGATCCTTTATGACAACAAAAAGCGGTCTGCATAATGGTTGGACAAAAATGAGGCCACAAAGCATTTCACGAAACTGAAATTACACCAACAGAAAATTATGGTGACTATTTGGTGGTCTATGCTTGGTATAATTGGCTACATTTTTTTGAATTCTGGAGAAACCATTACACTTGAGAATTATTGTCGAGAAATCGATGAAATGCACCAAGAAATGTGATGTATGGTCTCCACACTAGTTAATAGAAGAGGTTCAATCCTACTGCACGACAATACACGACCGCACGTAGCACGAATGGCCATCCAAAAGTTGAATATACTGGGCTATGAAACATTACCTCATCCACCAAACTCACCAAACATCTCGTAAACAAATTATCACTTGTTTAAGCATTACAACTTCTTACAGGGTGAGATCTTCAACAACCAAGCTCTTGCCGAAAGTGCTTTACAAGATTTTATCAACTCCAGAACTCCGGAATTTTACACCACTGGAATAAATAAACTTACAATTAATTGTCAAAAATGTGTCGATTCAACTAATGTTGCTCATATCGATAATAAAGTTAATTATTAAAAGAGAAACATGTATATGAATTTGAAGGTCATAAACCCCAGTTATTTTTCTACCAACCAAATATTTTGTGCACGAATCGATATTTTGGTTCTTCTGTTCATAGAGAAGTAGCTATTTGTGCGTTAAGGATAATTTAGATTTCAGATACTTCATATTTGGAAAAATAATCGCTAAAAATTATTCACAGAAATAATCTCTAAAAATTAGTCAACAGAATTGAAAGCACATTTTCTTAATAATCCACATCTATTATAGTTTTATTTATACTATATTTAGTTATCATTTTTCTTACGTCAATAGCAATCAGGTATCAATAATATTTTATATCAAATAATATTATGTCAGTCCTCGTCCTTTGGAATCAGCTGCTTGTATAATAAAGTTAGTTATTAACTAAGGAAATGTTTATGAATTTGAAGGTCATAAACAGAAATTATTTTTCCGCCAACCTAATTACTTTGATATTTTTATTGCATATTTATTGATAAAAAACATTCTTCTAAGACTAGTGGAATGTCTATGAATATAAATTAGTCTTACAAAAATATTAACTTAAATCCAATGAAAAAATAAGGGATAAAGAAAATTTT
>CM068314.1:57711745-57766745 GCA_034766995.1 Acanthacorydalis orientalis
TTCATATAATATATATATATATATATATATATACACGTGGATCTATTAATAAGTTTCGTAAATTTTTATGATATGGCGTCTCCATTCATTTAATAACGTCACAGGTATCAAGTGTCACTATTCAAATTAGCATAGAAAAAATTTCAGTCAGAAATAACGCGTTGTTCATGTTCTACAGATATTTGAAGCAAGGATTGAATCAGTTTCCGCAAAAATGGAAAACACGAGCAGGCCTTTTTGCATCAATTTATCACCGTGACTGAACCATGTATGAACACACTACACACCTCGGTTATAGCAGCAGTCAAAACAGTGGACAATGACTGGTGAAAGTGCGCCAAAGAAGGAAAATATTGTTTTGTCGGCTAGGAAGTTAATGGGCATATTTTTTCTGATTCCTATGGAATTATCCTGATCGACTACTTAACGAATGTAAAAACGATAACAGGAGCCTATTATGCAACCTGATTGTAGCGTTTTTAAGAACGTTTGAAACAATAACGACCAAGATTGTCGCACAAATTAGTATTCTTTCACCATAACAAAGCGCTGTCCCTCAAATCGACCATCGCAATGGAAGAATTGCACGAATTAAGTTTTGAATTGTTTCCTCATCCATCCTATTCTCCGGACTTGGTCTGTGTGATTTACTGCTTTCGTTTATCGACATCTTTAACTTCAAGCTGATTCTAAATTGGTATCCACCTAAATATGTCGATAGACGAAACCAATTATGAAAAATATTCAAATATTTTTTCAAAGGATAAGAAATTTAACTTTAATTTTAAAACTTAAAACTATAAAGGAACGTTTAATTTAAGTGAGATAAAAAATATTTAAAATTTATTTAAAATTCATAAATATACTTGAATTTTTTGAATGAAATTCTTAGACACAAATGTGAAAATTAATAATTTATTAAATTTTGAACATAGTTTACTATTTCTAAATTCTTATATACAATAATATTATTTATATTCGGAGATTAATAAAGATTTCTTTTTAAAAAAACATGAAAAATGGAATACATTCAAACACTACAATATATGTATATAGAAAATTTCTATAAATCAAAATTATAATTTTGGTCTTTTAGCTAAATTTATTTCTCCAAATAAATCATACGTCATTCATTCTCATAAATAACAATAAAAATTATTAAAATATCTAACATTGTTAGTTTTTTTAATTTAATTTAACTAACATTTCTAGAGAAACGTCCTCAGAACTATACCAAAAGCTTTAAAAAATATGTTTTCTGTCATCAAATTTTTGACCTTTTGTACTTGTGAAGATAGCTTATTATTTAAAGGTGTATAATCGAATTGAAATTGAACAATATCCACTTTTTAATTACTTCTAATCACTTAAAATAAGTTAATTGAGTAACTTTGATGTTCGATCTTGTTGTTTTTTAATATTAACTTGCCTGTTTAATAGAACTAGTCATTTCTAAAAGATCTTACTAAAAATAAAAGTTTGAAGAAGAATTGTGAGACGAAAGATGTATTTATTGCATGCCCTCTTCTAACACCTAGATATTAAATCAGAAAATTGTTTTTTTTTTACATAGGCAACGATATATTCCTTGCTCTAAAAATTTAATTTACAATCTTATTGATTATCGCCTGAGGTAAAAAAATGCGTCCTAATGTTATAATTACCAAATATAAAATAACAGCATTATCATTATTTCCTTTTTAAATCTTCGGTTTCCATAAATTATTCTCATAAATGCGAACGCCAAATACTTAGAGAAATTTTCTACTAGGTTTTCCACTAGAAGTTCTTTCCTATATATTTAGTCAATTTGTATCTATATAATTTTCGGCTATATTTGTAGAAACATATCAATCAAAACATTTTAAATTTACCAACGAAATTGAAAATATAATCGAAAGGGTACGTAATTCAATAGATAATTCTGATAAAAGTTAATAATTTGGTATTCAATATTAAATTATACTGGGAAAATAAAAATTAAATTAAAAATTTAATAAATGTCTTGTAAAAATTATGAAGATAAAAATAATTTATACAATGTATACACAAAAATTACTTGACATATATGTATATATATATATATATATATATATATATATATATATACGAGGTTAGACAATTAAGTAATGCGACCGATTTTTTTTCTCGGCCTGTGGTAACACTGCGAATCTGTAACTCCGCCACCGTAATAGCAGATCCCTACTCTCTCGATTGAGACCTTGACCACCCTCGTACGATCATTTCTTCGCCAGCTGTTTAGTGTTTTGTAACAACGCGCGAGTAGTGCATGTCACGAATGAACATCGCTCAAGATTGTCTCGAGCAGGTTGAAAGTGATCCTACTCTTCTCGATCGAGTTATTACTGGTGATGAAAGTTGGTTCTTTCAATATGACCCCGAAACTAAACGACAAAGCCAACAGTGGCTGTCCCCTGGAGCACCAAGGTCAAAGAACGCGAGAATGAGCAAGTCCAAAGTGAAAACCATGTTGATTTGCTTCTTCGACAGCAAAGGGGTGGTTCACAAAGAGTTCATACCACCTGGACAAACCTTAAATCAACTATTCTACCACAATGTGCTCGAAAAATTACGAAAAAGGGTGCTCAGAGTGCGTCCAGAGATCGCTAAGACTTGGGTTCTGCATCACGACAATGCTCCCTGTCACAGTGCGTTCAGTGTCTCTCAGTTTTTGGCGTCTAAAGCCATCGCAACGTTACCACAACCGCCCTATTCACCGGACATGTCACCCTGCGACTTTTTCCTATTCCCCCATATGAAAAAATTCGTCAAAGGTCGACATTTTGACTCCGTTGAAGATATCCAAGAATCTGTGACGAGGGTACTCGGAGAAGTCCCACAAGAAGTGTTCCAGAATTGTTACGAAAACTGGAAAACTCGCTGGAATAAGTGTATAGATGCGGGAGGGGACTACTTTGAAGGGGATCGCAGCGATGTACCTTAATGTTTAAATATACTCGATTTTTGAATTTTGTCGCATTACTTAATTGTCTGACCTCGTATATATATATATATATATATATATATATATATATATATATATAAGCATTGAGTAACAAATGGAACCAATGTTTTTACTCAAAAAAATAAAAATATCTAAATGATTTGAATACTAATTTTATGATAAAATGAATATATTAAAATTCAAGAGATATTTCATTGAATTATAATTCTTCTTAAAACGTTTTTCCCTAGTTTAATCAGTTTAATATCAACAAATATATACATACGTGTGTATACAGTATAAATTGTAAATAATGATGTTATTAACTTCAAAATCTTATTATATAATTTATGTAATTATCATATTTTTTTATTTAATTATTATAATTTTAAGAATAAGTTACTATTTATTACTTCATATCTAATTTCAGAATTTACTTAAACGCAATCGAATTATAAAAATTAGAGATATATGTCGCAAATATTTGCATGTATACTTTTCTATTGGGATTTCATTTAAGAAGACATTTTTTGCAATATCCAATACGCTAAATAAATATTATTCATTAATATACGGTTTTAAATAAAAAATAATGCAGTATATAAAAATATTTTTTCTGAGACGGATATATATATATATATATATATATATATATATATATAAATATATGTGTGTGTGTTAGTGTTTCAATATATATATATATATATATATATATATATATATATATATATAATCACCGATAAAATATAAACTTTATTATAATTAAACAAATATGAATATAAATTAATTTGTAGATAAGATACAAATAAATGAATGGAACTTTATAATTAAAATTGAATAATAAGCAAAAATGCATTTGAAGAAATATCTTCAATGTTATTTTATGCTGTATATATATATATATATATATACACGTATGTATATATACATATATACACACACATATATATTTATACATACACACACACATACACACACACACATATATATATATATACATATATATATACATATATATATATATATATATATATATATATATATATATATATATATATATATATATATATATATATATATATATATATATATATTTATATATATATAGATAGATAGATATAGATATATACACATGTTTGTGTGTATGGGTTGTGTGATTTTTTTAATTTTACTAGTTGAAAAACTGGCATGTTCTTACTCATACACATACAAAGTACTTATTATATATATATATATATATATATATATATATATATATATATATATATATATATACATATAAACGTAATGGAATGAATGATATATAAGAAAATGACAATTATGGAGATAAATGTAAAATATATATAATATAAAATTCGTACGCGTGTTGGCTCAGTTATAGTATTTTCCGGTTATATCGCGAATTATAAAGTCCTTTGATGTACAAAACCACACAATTTTACTAAAATTTATGTTAAAATTTTATTATATACAATACCTCACTCATTTTATTCCGGATTGTTTTACAATATCATTGCAAATTATTAGGTAACGTTTATCCTGTATAGAAACTTTTTTTAAATTACGTATTAAATAGTAATCATTCATTTCAGCTAATTCACATTAAATGCACATGTAAATAAAGGATATATTTTGATTTCGTTGTCGATTTTCACGTTTGTATTCACAGATGAACTGTTGAGAAATAAATCGATTATAACCTAGTTCTGCACCAAAATACCCGTACTATTGTCCGTAACTGCGATGGTTCAGTCATTTATCGTCACAAATAAATATATTTTTATTCATTTTCATATCGAAAAATGTACCGGAGGATAAGAATATATAACCCGTACACAAATACACACACAATGAGGAAACATGCAAGTGCATGGGGTCTGCGCACGCACCCCGCGTTGTCACTCTCTGCCTGGCATCGAGCGAGCACTGGAGTGCGGGAGCAGTGCACCACCCGCGTTCTGCTACGCCCGGACGTGAGCGCACGCGCCGCAACTCCGGGCCGGAATTAATGATGAATGTGGACCTCGCATGCGGCTGCCGGCTGTGTTGTAAGGCCGACGTTGGCGTACATATCCACCGCTCGTTACGTAACGCCAGTAGCTCCGTCGACTGTGCCACTGATGGCTGTCAAACGCAAAGGGTAGCTCGTTGTGCGTGTCCTCTCCAATTCGAAACAGAGCACCCGTTCGGGGCTATTTTTGATGAGTTTTCTTACGAGACACGATTGTTCGTTCTGCTGTGCCCGGCGTGTATTTCAATTTGACATGTTTCATTTCATTTTATCAATCGGTAGAAGGAAAAAAGGATTCTGACCGATTGGAAATGATCAGATGTTGATTTCGTATTAAACATGAATGGGTTATCAAAATAAAATAATGATAAAAATTGACATTTTGTGACGAAATATTACTACCGCTTCTAGATTTATTTTTTCGTTTGATCAGAATTTAATTAATATTGTATTATTTAAAAACACACAAATAATTATTTGAAATGAAAAATTATTATAATAAGATGAAATGTTTTATTTTCTTTTTAACTAAAATGAAAGTCATGTTATATGCTGTCATCATAAACTTGACAGCAACTAAACAAAATTCAATACAGGAGAGTTAAAGAAATTTTCTTAAATAAGTGGAATGATTATTTAATAAAATTGTAATAAAATACTGCACGAAAAGAATTTGGTTATTCTTTATATTATCATTCTATTCCAAAATATAGACTTTTTTAAGTCTATCTACGTTAATATTAAAAAAAAATAAAAATTATTTGCGTTTTACATGAAAATAAAAATCGTTTAACAATAGTATCATTTTAAAACCATTATTTTAGAATTAGTACCAATAAATATTAACTCTTTTGAGCCGGGAAAGAGAAAAGATGCTTTAATTTTTTTAACATTTTTTTTGTCGGTTGACTTAATATTCTTTTGTTGTAAACAAAAATTAAAAATTTGTCGGTTACAAGAAAAAAATATGTTAATTCAGATTAGCCATTTTAAAGTTCACATCTATTTGATATATTGTGGAAAATCGTTGATAATATTCGGGGTAACTTAAATCTTTCGACTGAAAACATAATTGGAAGCGGAAAAATTGATTAAAATTGACAATTTGCAGAAATAATATTATTGTTAAGTGCGAAAAATTTTGAAACAATTAAGTGTACACAAAACGATTTCATATCTCCTAATTTTGTACATGGACGTAGATCTCAAAATTTGTTATACGTTTTCTTCCAATAATGAATTTTTGGAAAAAAATACTATTCAACTAAATTCTCAATTCATAATTTTTATAGATTTTCAAAGGAAAAAAACGCAATTTTTCTAATTTTGGATAACTGTATTTTTTTTAATGAAAGAAAGAGTTATTAATTGAGTCTCATTAGAAATAAATTAGTGACCTTTAAATATATCATCCAAAAGATACCGCTCTGAGACCATAGTTTGTTTGGAAAACATCAATGGATTCATAGATCCACGCCCGTTTTTAAGGGTTAAATATGAAAATTGTTTGACAAACCAATTCGTACGATAATAAACTTTAAATTTATCAAAAAAAAAAAAACATTTTATTTTAATATTTGAAAATTTAGAAAAATTTCTTCTGAATATATAACATTTTTTCAACTTCTCGTATATTTGAGACCTCGCACATTTTAACAGAATGTATTTAATAATTTCCTTGATAAATTCAGAAAAGAGTACTTAAAACTGGTAATATATTACTTCTATTAATTCCGTTATATGTATTAATTTGTTTGTAATTATAAGAATATTTTAATTAATCAATTTTCACATGAAAATTAAGTATTTTTATTTTACCTGCAAAATTAGATGTTAAATATAACACAAATCAAAATAACATCAAAATAATCAAAATAAAATCAATTGCTTTTTGTTTACTTCATGATTATGTAAACTCAGGAAAATTAAGAACAAAACTTATAGAGAATATTTATTACATATGCTCAACATTTAATGGATCTTAATATATTAAACTTTGTTTTAATGCCTGCGAATTTCAATCAAATATTAAACAAAACATTGAAGTACATAGTCTGAGATAAGCAATAAAAATGATATACATAACAAGGATATTATTGATGAATTTACCTCGTTTAGTTAAAATTGAAGTACACGTGTTTAAAAAATATGGCTTTGTAAATATTTTTCCGCTATAAATTTCATTAGAGAGAGATTTTTTAGTGCTAAAAATGTGGTACATAAAAGTACATCTAGTGTTATCAAGATGTTTATACGTACCCGAATGAACATATGTATTGACCAATGTGTTTTTATTTGCGAAGCTATCTTTAGCGGCATTACAACTACTCATATAAACTCATTCTTAAATAGTTAAGTGGTTCACATGCGCGTGCTATTATAAATTGTCTGGAGTGCCACTTTATGAATTTATGGCCTTAAACATTATCGCTGTTTCATTTAATTGATTATATGTATTTTAAGATTAATTAGTTGATTTTGGAATAAATATATTCAATAATTTTGTTTAAAATATTATCATTTCATATATGATATATATATATATATATATATATATATATATATATATATATATATATATATATATATATATATATATATATCTTGATATATCTTGATATATCTTGATATATATATATATATATATCAAGATCAAAATTATTTACTAAAATTAAGAAAATATTTTTGGAATACAAATGAATTATGTTTTATATAAAACTAGGGAGCTTCGCCCCCTGGTACCTGCGGTCAATTATAAGCAAGTCATGTAATGGAATGAAACAATAAACATATTTTTTAAAAATCATTTATGTCTATATATTCAGTTTAGCAGATATATTGCAACGTGTTGTTTACTAAATATATTTATATATATATATATATATATATATATATATATATATATATAAATATATGTATATATATATATGTAATAGTATATATATATATATATATATATATATATATATAAATATATGTATATATATATATATATGTATATAAATGTATATATATATATATATATATATATATATATATATATATATATAATTTGAGTACGTTTACATAATCATTATCGCACAGGTTGCAACATGTTATTTTATATATGAGATAAACATATCTAGTTACCAGTGAAACTCAATGCCATAAATAAATAAATCGAAGTCATCTAATTTTTGTAGGTTATTTTGATTTTGTATATATATATATATATATATAAAGAGGGCTTGGGCAGCGATAGGATGAGTCACCGGTGTCGCGCGAAGGTCGCCATGCGCCTTGGACGCGAGGAGTGACTTTTTGTGTATTAATGCAGGTTCGCGAACAAAATAACTCGTCAAGAAGATACGCTTTAAGTCTTTATTTATTCCTAGCTATTTACACAGTAGCGCGACGCCACAGCTGTGGCTATGCGCATGGATGAATTGTGAGTCTTTTTAGACGGCTTGAACGCGCTCGCCGATGCTCACTGTTCAAGCCGGAAAGGCAGACTGACTGTTCTCGCTAGAGAGGGAGAAGATCGGTCGCGGCGCACGCGCCTGCTTGCGGCGATGTCGCGTCACATCCGTCGAGCTGGGCGGCGCGCTGGACGGTGGCGCCACAACCACTCCTCCCCTGGAGGACACCTGGTTTGAAGGTGGCCCTAATGACGATGATCCTGGTCCCTGATTGAGTGGCGTGGCGAGGTCAAAGGTGACCCTTGGCGTTGCCCTTGGCTTTGCTACTGTTGGTGCGTCGAGCGGTTCGTCGCTTGGCAAAAAAGCTGGTTGTAGCCGGTCCACTGAGACGGTTTTTGGATGACCGTCGACCTCTATGACGTAGCACTTAGTATCGATGCGCCTCAGCACCTTATGTGGCCCTGTGTAGGGCGGCGTGAGCGGCGGTTTGAGGGGGCGCTCCGCGTAGAACACGTGTGTACAGGTCTCGAGCTGTGGGTGTACGTAATGTCTTGGAGTTGTGTGGTGAGCCGTTGGGATGGCTCGCAGAGCCTGGAAGTGCTGCCGTAGTTGGTCCAGGAAGTTCTCTGGACACGCTGGTACGTCTTGTTGGACAAAAAATTCTCCTGGCACTCTTAAAGTTGTGCCAAAAAGAAGTTCTGCCGGCGACGCGTTGAGATCGTCCTTGTAGGTCACTCTGAGACCAAGTAGGACGGTTGGAAGGAGTTCTACCCAGGGGATGTGCGGATTGCACATCAGTGCAGCCTTGAGAGTCCTGTGCCAGCGCTCTATTAGCCCGTTTGACTGCGGATGATATGGTGTCGTATGAATTTTCACAGCACCCATCATTTTTGCGAGATTTGTGAAGAGAGCGGCTTCAAACTGCAGACCCTGGTCAGTGGTGATGGTGAGAGGTGTGCCAAAGATTGAGATCCAACCTGAGTAGAGAGCTGAGGCCACCGACTTGGCCTTCATGTCCTTGAGAGGGATGGCTTGAGGCCACCTGGAAAACCTGTCAATGATGGTGAGACAGTACCTGAAGTCTTGGACTAGAGGCATGGTGATAAGGTCCAGGTGTATGTGACTGAACCTTTTCTCTGGAACCTCGAGGTGATTGGGCTCGGTTCTCGTGTGTCGGTGAATTTTGGCACGCTGGCAAGGAAGGCATTCACGCGCCCAGCGAATGGCGTCTTTTCTGATTCCTGGCCAGCTAAATTTTTCTTTCAGCGCCTTGGAAGTTGTGCGACCGCTGGGATGCGCTAAGCCGTGGACGACGTCGAATGCCGTTTTTCGTAGAGACGGGGGCAAGTATGGCCGAACCGTACCTGACGAGACGTCACACATGATGCGCACGTTGTCGATGTCGAGCGGTTGGAGCTTGAGAGAGCTTGCTATGCCTGGCTGCGGTACGTCACCTTCGCGTTGCTGGGCTTCTTGGATGGTGTGGGCGTCGAGGCGTGACGGCATGTCAATGGCGAAGACGCGCGATAAAGCGTCTGCAACTACGTTGTCGTCACCTGGGATGTGAACAAACGTTGTGCAGAACTGGCTGATGTAATCCAGTTGGTTGATCTGGCGTGGAGACGCTTTTTCTGGACGTTGTTGCAGAGCTTTGGTTAGAGGCTTGTGGTCCGTTCTGATGATGAACTCGTGATCCTCCAGGATGTGTGCGAAGAATTTCAGTGAGGCGAAGGCGGCGAGCAGCTCTCGGTCGTAGGGGCTGTAGTTTTTCTCCGCTGCTGAGAGTTTTCTAGAGAAGAACCCTAACGGTTTGCGTACGCCATCGACAATTTGCTCTAACGAGCCTCCAAGTGCCGTCGACGACGCGTCCGTGGTGAGGACGAGTTTGGCATCCGGGCGAAGGAAGCTAGTTGACGTGGCGTTGACTAAAGCTTTCTTTGAGCTTTCGAAAGCTTCGATGAGCTGCGTGTCCCATACGATTTCGGTTTTGTCTCTCTTCTTTGCGCCTTTGATTTGGCTGTTGAGCACGGCCTGTGCTTCTGCTGCATGTGGGATGAGAGTGCGGTAGTAATTGATTGCTCCCAGGTAGCGTCTGAGGTCCCAGATTGTCATTGGTCTAGGGTAGTTGGCGATGGCTTCTACTTTTTCAGCTGGAGCAGTGAAACCTTTGCCGTTAACCGTAAAACCTAGGAATGTTACCTCCTCCATTGCGAATCGGCATTTGTCCCAGTGGATTTTCAGCTTATTTTCCAGTAAGATGTTCAAGACGATTTCGAGGTGCTTGAGGTGTTCCTCCATACTTGACGATGCTATCAGAAGGTCGTCTAAGTAGATCGAAACGAAGTCCAGCTGCCCCAGGATGCTGTGCATGTAGCGTTGAAATGTTTGGCTTGCATTTCGAAGTCCTAGCGGCATGCCGAGGAACTCAAAGAGCCCGAACGGGGTCGTGACAGCTGTTTTTTTTATGTCCTCTGGTGCAACTGGTATTTGAAAATACGCCCGGAGCAGATCGATGGTGCTGAAGATGCGTTTGCCGTGCAGTTGCGATAGCAAGTCTATGACTCGTGGTATCGGGTATCTGTCCGGTACGGTTTGCGCGTTGAGACCGCGGAAGTCACCTGTTGAGCGGTACTTGCCTTTGTTTGACTTGGCCATGTGTAGTGGGCTGGCGTACTCGCTGTCGGACGGGCGGATGTAGCCTTGCTCTTGCATCTCGCGAAAGTCAGCTTTTGCAGCCTTGAGCTTCTCTCCGAGAAGTTGGCGTGGCTTTGAAAAAACCGGTGGTCCCGTGGTGACAATGTGGTGGCTGACGTTCGCTTTGGGGCCCGAGGTTTGCCCCTCGACCTTGGTGAAGAGCTGGATGTACCTCTCGACGAGTGCATGGGCTTGGCTGGTGCCAAAGTTGTTCTGTGGCGGGACGACTGCTGAGATCGAGTGCGTTGATGCTTCTTTGAATTCTCCGACAACTGAACAGGAGGTGATCTCATCAATCAGTTGTCCTCCTTTCAGATCTGGGAGTAGACTGAAGTACGATAAGAAATCGGCTCCTAATATGGGAGTGCCGATGTTTGCCAAAACGAATGACCAAACAAAGTCCCGACGTAGCCCTAGGTTGAGTTTTACCGTTCTTCGACCATATGTGCGGATCGGCGATCCGTTTGCTGCTGCTAGGTAGGTTGTCTCGTATTCTCTGTTGTTGGGATTGCCGATGTGCGGTAGGATGGAGACTATTGAGCCGCTGTCTACCAGGAAGCGAGAGCCGGAGTTGCGGTCCATGACGTGAAGCCGGTTTTCTCGCAAGGTGTATGAGATGTTGTTGTTGTTGGGTGATGTGGCTGCGATGTCGGGACCGCTGTCCGACGCCCTGTCAGACAGCAGCGAAGCTAGTTTTTTTGTTGCTGTTGGGCTTGTGCGGCGCACGGCAGGTTGCAGTGCTTGGCTGCGGCTCCATAGCGATGGTGATAGTAGCATACCCCATTGGTATGCTGTCTGTTCCGTGAGGATGATCCGGCTCTGCTCGTCGGCCGGCTGCTGTCTCTTCTTGGGGTGTGGCCTGCACCAGCATTAACGTTTTGCTTTGTTAACATGAGAATGTCCCTAGAAAAAGTAATCAGCTGAGCTAGGGCTTCTCTTATCTCAGTTAAGTCTGAGGAGCGGTTTTGAATTGCAGACACAGCTTCCGGGTTGACTGCGTTGATTGAGCGTCCTGGCAGGTATGGAATGTCAACGATTTCGTCTGCCGCTTTTAAGAGAGCATCTGTATTTTCTTGTTTGAAAATTTTTAGGATGCTCTGAGCTTGAGCAGGAAGTAAATTGAGCCATTTTACCTTGAGAAGGTCCTCTGACGCGTTGTTACCTGCTAAGCTTTTCATCTCACGGTACAGTTGTGAAGGTCGTTTGTCTCCAAGAACGACCTTATTTAACAGGTTGTCGAGCTTCTTGTCATCCGATTCGGAGAAGCGTTCGATGAGCCGCGTCTTGATCGCCGTGTATGGGTTTTCAGGCTGAACCTCGATGAGGTCCTCGATTGCGATGAGCGCATGGTGTCCAGCCTCTGTGAGCGCACTTACTGCTAGTTGATACCTTGTTTTTTCTGAAGTTATGCGATGTAGCTGGAATGCTAGTTCAATTTGCGCGAACCAAAGTTTCGGTCTCTCGCGCCAGAAGGCAGGTAATTTGATGTTAGCGATGGCTGCTATTTCTTGAGCGGTTGCTTCGGGTTGCTGTTGCGGGCCGTTGGCGCCGTCTCCCTCAACACCGTTCATCATGACGGCGTGGCACGTGGCACGAGGTTAAGTCCTGGCACTGCACTGATCTCACGAAAAATACACCACTTACGCTGAATTTGCACTTATCACTGCTAGTATTGTTTTAATCTCGCGACGGGGTCACCAATAAAGAGGGCTTGGGCAGCGATAGGATGAGTCACCGGTGTCGCGCGAAGGTCGCCATGCGCCTTGGACGCGAGGAGTGACTTTTTGTGTATTAATGCAGGTTCGCGAACAAAATAACTCGTCAAGAAGATACGCTTTAAGTCTTTATTTATTCCTAGCTATTTACACAGTAGCGCGACGCCACAGCTGTGGCTATGCGCATGGATGAATTGTGAGTCTTTTTAGACGGCTTGAACGCGCTCGCCGATGCTCACTGTTCAAGCCGGAAAGGCAGACTGACTGTTCTCGCTAGAGAGGGAGAAGATCGGTCGCGGCGCACGCGCCTGCTTGCGGCGATGTCGCGTCACATCCGTCGAGCTGGGCGGCGCGCTGGACGGTGGCGCCACATATATATATATATATATATATATATATAGGAAGACATATCACTTACATAATTATAAATATATATTCTATTACATTCAAACGCTACAATATTTCAAATTGGCTCCATATGTACTTTTATAGAAAACAAAAGAATAATTATTGGTATAAGAGATTAAAATAAGGTTACGGGATAGATGTAAAATAAGGTCGATATAAGGAAAATTTATCTATTATGTAGGTAGGAAAATAATTGAGGTTTTTATTTTCTGAATTCTAATCTTGATTCTTTTCAAGGAAAGTGTCATTTCATCATGTTCATGTTAACGTCATTTTAAAGTGCATTTTTCGGCTTGTATTTTGGTAACGTCAACTTTGGTTTTATTATTAATTTTGCTTCAAATTGGCCTATCAAATTAAAGATGTTAAAACAGTAAATAAGAGCAATTTGTGTATGAGTTCAAAACAGATGGTAAAACAACAGAAACTGCTCGTAAACTAAACGATGATTTTGGCGTGGATACTGTTTAGGAACTTACGGTGCAATGGTGGTTTTAAAAAGTTCATGCTGAGGACGAGAACTTTTGAAATGAAGAAGGACACGGGCGTTCTTCAGTTCATAACGACCAACTGAAGGTAAGTTCAATAAGAATGACTCATAACAATTCGAGAGCATGCACAAAAGTTAGGCGTTAGTCATCCAACAGTTCCGAACTACTTTGAACAGCTAGTTGAGAAAAATGTATGAGTTTGAAGGTCATAAACCGCAGTAATATTTCTACCAATCTAATAAAATCGTATTATATATATATATATATATATATATGTACTAAAAAGTAATAAAATAAAAAATTCTTTGAAAAAATACATTTACGATGGAAATTCTTCATTAGTTAACACAAATGGATATGTGGTATTCTTTTAGCGTATAGTGTTGAAATTTCAATATACGAGTATGGCAGTCAATATATAACGATCATCTGTTTGTTTATAAGATAATTTTAAGTTATTTTTTTAAGAGTCTATCAATTCCTTGGAATTAGTTATTGTGTATGAAACGATCCTCTGATCTCATGATATTTATATAGAATATCTCATTGAGTACAAATAATATCAGCTAGCAGAAGCCATCGTCCCTATATTCTGATAAACTGAAAAAACATATGCGGCATTGAGAGACTAAAATACTTTCATTATAACTTTATTAAAATTTAACTGTTATAATATGTGGTGTAAGTAGAGCGCTCTCTTCTGTACAAATATAGTTATTTATATATTTAAATGTAGAAGCAACATTTTTTTCAAATAAATGTCATCTATTATGTATTTATATTATTATTGTGAAATGTATTGTCAGCTCGTCGTCTTTTGGATGCAATAATTTTACAAATATATCTATGTTAAAAAATATTTTCAAGTTATAAAATGTAATTAGAAAAACATAACCATGATTTCAGTAATGCATTTAATAAAACAGCAAAAACTCTTTGTCCGCAAACCCTACTATGAAAATTGGTATAAGCTAAACAATTATTTAGAATATCCGTATTATGTATTGATTTAAAGACTTACAAAGGAATATTCAAATGACCAAACATATATCTGTGCAGTTACTTTTTTAGGTTGTTTACAATATTCGAAAAAAAAGATTACATTAACATGATAGTGTATATAAATATTGAAAGATGGGTGTATGAAATATCTTCGTGAAATAATTAATTAGGACCTGTATTACTCTATCCAGTAATAGTTTTAAAGAAATGATAATTTGATACATATCATTAATATTGTAAAAAAAGATTCATCTAAACTCATATAAATTTTATATTTATCAATAGTTACATAATAGTGTACTTTTAATATTGTTTTTTACTGCATATATAATGTATATGTGTTATTTTATCTCATATATATATATATATATATATATACAATTTAAAACGAATTTTACAAATTTTCTCATACATACTCATACATTTCTCGTATATCTTCAAATAAAAATATGCGTTAATAGTTATTTAAATAAAATTATTAGATTAAACTTATTTTTTGTTACATTATTTTTAGTACCATACATAACTATAGAATATTGAATATTTTTATTTATAAATTTAACATTTCATTGATTGTTTTTATACAAAATACAAATTTAATTCATTACCTTGATCAAAAAGTTTGGAAATTTGTATTTGAAAAGAACCACACAAATCCAACGTAAAAGTTTTTTAAATGATAATGTTCGTCATCCTTCCACTGTAATCTATACCAAAATTTACTGCAATTTTTTAAACCATTCCTGAACAGCTGATGTTTATGTAAAGTAATCTTTGGTGTGTTCCGCGAATTTTGCTATGTCCAAATTTATCGAGCAGAGTTTGTACTAAATTTTGTAACAACAACGAAATTTCTTGTGCTGATAGTTTTAAAATGTCGGAAAAAGCATTTGAAGATAACTGTTTATCAAAAACGCTAGTATACCAATGGTTCAGTTTATTTAAAGTGAGCCGAGAGTCGGTAGAAGTTCACCCTCATTCGGAACGGCTGTCGATATCACCTGGTGAAGAACATGTTCAAAAAGTGAAGGATTTGATCTTGAATGATCGCCGAATGACTATACGAAAGATTGCCAATGATGTCGATATATTGTATGGATCTTACCAAAGCATCTTAATGGATAAATTGCACTTGAAACATACCGCAGCGAGACACGTGTCAAGAACCCTAAATGTTGATCAAAAACAACATCGCAAAGATGTAGTTGCCGAGATGATATCTAAAGCATCAAAGAATTCTACGTTTATGAAACATTTCATAAATGGAGACGAGATTTGGGTATAAAAACTCGACGTTGAAACAGAGCAAAAATGGTCCGAATGGCGTAATAATGGCAAACCGAAAAGAGAGCGCTAAATTCGAACAAAGATCAAGGTTCTCTTTACTGATTTTTTCGATTATCTTGGTGTGGTACACAAAGAATTTCTTCCAAAAGATCAAGCAGTCAATAAAGAATATAATTAAGGTGGTTTGAAGTGTTTGCTTGAAGCTATCTGCAAACATCGACTGGAATTGTAAGCACACAACTTGTGGATTTAAAATCGCGATAATGGACCGACTTACATTTCAATGCGTTTTCACGATTTTTTTTGGTTAAAAACTCGCCCAATAATATCCTGTAAATTCGTTATTAGTCTGACCCAGTGTGTCCTCTGTGTGTTCCTTTTCTTAATTTTGTTCTATATGATAACCCCAAACTCAAATTACTGCTGTGAGGATGCCGTTTTGAAGCTGTTGAAGTTAAATAAAAAGTTTGTTGTAAGATCTGAAGAGTATACCGTCAACTGACTACGAATGATGTATATAATATTAACTGAAACGTTTGCATAAAACTATTGCAAGCAATGGAGAATACTTTGAAGGCGATAAAGTAAATTTTTGTAAATAATCAAATATTTTGAGTTTTATTTGAAAATTCCTGGAACTATTAATCAAGATATTATATATATATATATATATATATATAAACAATTCATCGACTTAAAAGAGTGCAGAGATATATGATTCGATCTTGTGAAATTACAAAAAGAGATAAGAAAAGAATAGGATAGTTACTGAAGTAAAGTAGAGTTACAAGAATGCAGAATGTAGAGTAAGAAGAATGCAGAGTTTGAAATGGAGAGTGTATATTGAAAGAAGGGAAGACAATTGATGGAAAAGAGAAATTATTGAGTGGGAATCGAAAAATTAAAAAGACGCAGAAAAAGAATAGTTAACAGATTGAATAATATCATACGAAAATTTATTGCAAACTTATGAAAATGAGAGGTGATGAATCGTTTGAATTGGAAATTTTTAGGAGGAGGCCTTCATTCAGTAGTGAATCTAAAGAGATTGATGATCATGATATATACAAATGGCAACGAAGACAACGAGTATTATTTTTATAAAATGATATATATATATATATATATATATATATATATATATATATATATATATTATTACTTTAATTTCAATGTAATTATCTACTTTCCGTATTTTCATTTTGATGAAAAAATATTTAAATTTTTAAGTGTTGCGGATGGATATGTCTAGGATGCCTCGATGATACAGTAAATATGTTAATTTCCAGTTTTTATATTTAAACAGAGATGACATTTTTTACTACTTCTTTTCACACCGGCTTGTGAGCAACAACAGGCCGAGCGCGCCACCTCGACGTGACTCACTGCTACACCCAAAGAGAACATATAAAACGTTGCTGCGCAGGCGCACTTCTAATATAGAATACGTGGTTATCGGCAGCAAAACATGAAAAGTTAAATACTAACATAAAGTTTATATAATTCTTATATATATATAAATAAAACTATAAAATTTGAATTATAGTTAAATTTAATGAAAAGAGAATATGTACACAAGAAAATAAAATCCTGTTCTTTAATAGTTTAAATTTATAACACAAAATCAGTTTTACATAAAATCGTCAAGCCCGCAAATGGAGTAAATTAGTCAGAAATAATAAAAAAATAAACTTGGTTCATTGACTAAATATTAGAGAAAGATTCATAGCAATTAATCTCTACATAAAACAGTAATAGCACTGGCTAAATTCACTTTCACAAATGAATTCTTTTTCATCCTATAAATCATACAAAATTTTTTCCGACTAATAATATTTAATAGGTTATTATTGATTATCGACTATGCGCATTTCAATGCCACCACTAGATAGAGTATTATAGTACACAAGAATCTGTAAAAAATATCAATAATAATATATTGAAAATTTTGATAATAAAAAAGTTGGTGTCGTCTGCGGTTTAACGACTTTGACTTAAAAATATTCCTTAACTGAATAAATTTTGAAATGAATGTTATTATTTATTTTTATAGAAATAAAAAGAAGAATATTTTAGTGATCGTCAGTACAAACAGTGCTTGTTATTTTAATTATATATATATATATAGAGAGAGAGAGAGAGAGAAAGAGAGAGACAGAAAGAAAGAAGAGATATACGTAGTGTATTTCAATTTTCAATACAGAAATGAAAATTAAATATTTTCTTATTTTTCTTTCTATATTACTAATAACAACCAACTAAAAAGAAAATTAAAATAAATTACTTGTTTTACTACAATATTACATCAAAATTTATCAATATTATTTTTCAGGCATATTTGATATTATCCTTTATTTTTTTATTCATTGTATATATTTGATGAGTTTTATTTAATATTTAGTAAATCATTTCACTTTCATGAAAGTATTCATTTATAGAACAAACTTTTAAAATATTTTTATTGATAATTTAAGGGAAACTAAGTAAAGTTTACTTTATTGTTCTATTGACGACATAGGGCGGTTTCTTTTTCGTGTACGGTAAACTATTGTAAACTATTGATCATTCATTCATTTTTTGACATCATATATTATTTTATAAGCCTAGTTAATATGCTGAAATTCACTCACCTAAATATTTTAATTTTGCTTACTAAAGTACAGGAATCCAAAACTAATTATAACAATGTTCTTTAGTGCAAAAAGTAACTGATAAAAATAAATAACTCATCTTGTAAATGTTCAAGTTATACGTATATATATATATATATATATATATATATATATATATATACGGATACGTCTAAGATAAATGATAATTCTGCCTTACTAACATCTCTGTTAATATTTTGCTAGCCAACCAAAGAAGTAGAAGTAGTTTTCCTGACAAAAGTGTATTGACGTCCACATCGAATTTTATGATTTAATCTGTCAATTATTTTTTTTTATTTTTATTTGATCAATGACATGACTGGTTGTGTTTAAGATTCAATTTACGGATGAGTATAATTATAATTGCCTTAAGCATTTTAATATTTTTTCTAAATTGAAATATTGTACATCATGTTTGATTAAAAAATTCCTATAAAATTTCTAATTGGTTAACCATGTTATCTTTAATAGGAATTAGAAAAATACACATTTTTGATTTAAACCTCATGTCGAATAAACCAAGGTTTTGGTTTTTGGCTTGTGGTACTTTTTGACAATACAAGAACAGTAAATTACATGTTCATTAAAATATTTTTTTGGGAAGGGCAAATATATCGTTTACAAGTAATCAACATTTCTAATTATAAAATTGCTTTAAAAATGAGGATATTTACTGAATAACACAAACAAATAGTACTTATGTACACAAAAAAAGAGCTCGTTGAAAAATATCTTTGAAATTGTTATGAAGTTATATGAAAATTGACATACATAAGCAATTCTTAATAATTAAGAGAAAATCTGCACAGTCCGGTTATCTCTTCGGTGCTGATAGAACTTCAATTTGAAAAGCGAGTTTTTTTAAAATTGAATTAATTGAATTCCGGTATGTTTCATTTTTTGAAGTATTCTTAGTGACTGGAATTTTTATTTTAAAATGTTATTAATTTATTCATCAATAAATGTTATGGACTCTTCCATTAGAACTAGTAAAAACAAATTATTTAGGGTGTGACCAATTCTACAGTATTCGTTAGAGTAATATCTGTTAATGAAAATCAATATTTTGTATTTACACCATAGAAAATATTTATTGGACTAATATTAATCTATTAACGCACCAATTAAATATCAAGAATTGGTCTTTTACTGTCATTTTTTTATTCTTTATTTTCATTGTAGACGAAAAACATTACCAAATCTTGTTATAAAATGTGCACATGCAAATTTTTCCGGCTAAGATGATGCCTACGGAACTGTCTAGCAGTTATATTCGGTTAATACCTATGCCTGAAAACAAAATTCAAGTTCGCACATGTTTATTCGGGTTCGCGGAAAAAAAATTTCGGGAATCCGAGTTAAAATGGCTGAGTGCATTAAGGGGTAATAAATAATTTTGTTTAATCTTCAGTTAAGTTGATGACAAATTTTAATAAACAAATCATCATTGACGAAAATTAGAACTGCTGCACACTAAAGCACTAATTTATACAAAATATCATTAAAACAAAGTAAACTTGTTATAAAATAAAGTAAAATAAAATAAATTTTATAATGATTGTTGATTTTGTTCTTTACGTTTGTCAGTTTATAACTCATCTTTTCCTTGAAATGGTTCGACGTGCATTTCGTCTAAACAACACTCAATAATCTAAGATTGAGTTGATTTATTAAAAACTTTTATTATACAATCAGAAAAATCTTCAATCGAGATGAAGGTTAAACATTCAAAAATATTTTTTTAAAAAATAATTTAAAAAATATTTTTCTTTAGATGTTCTTTCTCTCTCTCTCTCTCTTCATATATATATATATATATATATATATATATATATATGTTTATATATATATATATATATATATATATATATATATATATATATATTTATATATATATATATATATTATATATATATATATATATATATATATATATATATATATATACATATATATGCAGTACAGGTGGTTTGTTATAGATTTACTTGTCTGCACCCCTAAAAAGATTTAGAAATACTATTCCATTCCAAATAGATTTAATACGCGGTCTGTGCACCATCTGTGGCGTTCCAATTCACAATGAATTTTACGCACCTTACTATGTAGTTAAGGACACCATCGCGATTTATCCTCTTATATTTATAATTAAATGCATGTTTTTATAAATTTTAAATATATTAATTAATCTGTTTTTCACTTATATGTTAATATCGTTTTGCGAACAATTTTAAGTTTAATGGTTTCATTTTATAGAATTTAAACCAAATAGTATGAAAAAAATTTATACGTGTTTTCATATAAAATATGTTTCAGTCTGTTAGTATTTACGATATTTATTTAAAAGTACGAGTAAGTTTTGTAATTGCTGCTATTTAAGCAAATTTTATTTTATGTGTACTTCAAAAAGTTTTTAAATTTTGTAAAACTTTGTTAATATTGTTTTGAACGGGAAAGTTGATTAAAATCATTTATGTTATGTTGTAAAAGTATTAATTTGTTATTACGTTTCATGCTTAAAAACGTTTTTAAAATTAAATAGAATCACGTTACATCTGTATATATATATATATATATATATATATATATATATATATATATATATATATATATATATATATATCAATATTTTTTTTTTTTACAATATATTTTACCCGAAATATAGAGTTTGAGATAAAATGGACAGTGAAATAATTGTTTGGAATGTTAAATGTGCTGGATTCGGCTTTCACGTAATTTTATATATTTATTTTATATTTTAATTTTAGTAAATTTAACATTAATTAAATAAATTTAATTTCCAAAGTAAATAATAATCAGTGTAATCGAATATTTTGCAATGGGAACGGTTTTCAAATTATGTAACAAAATCGGTATAAAACTAATTTTTATGTAATAGATCAAGAATATTAAGGAAAAAAAGTGAAATTAGAACAAAAATATTTTTTTCTTTTTTTAAGTATTTGCATAAGACTTCGTCAAGAGATCATGAAAAATTGCTCTACTACTGAAAGAAAATTCTGAAACCACAAAAACCTCAAGAAATACGCAGTATGAGCCTAGTCACAGTGTTAGGTACTTGTTCTTAAGGAAGGGCAACATGCTCTTGGTTCACACACGATCAATTTATTTAAGGAAATTAATGTGAAAGAATTATAATGATTAAAAATATTTTTTAAAGTATTTATTATATTTATAAATACAGGCTGCGCCAAAGAAACTGAAAAATTTCAAAACGCAACAATAAATCGAATTTTTATTTTTAATTAATTTTATTAACATATTCTTATTAGGTATATTGAGATATTTTACTTTTTAATGATAACACTTAACTTATTCGGAAATTTGTCATTATGATTCTTAACATGTCTGGTGGAATGTTTACTATTATTTCTAGGATTTTTAACATAAGTTCTGTGCTCTTAAATAACGTAAAGAAAATAATTACATGCTGTTAAATCTGAAGATCTCTCTGGACAAATATCTAAATTTTTGGAAATTTTATAGTTCGATATTATATAGCGACATCTTTGTGATAATTGAAATTTATTATCCATTTCCTGGGACATTGAAAAGAAAACACTGGTTTATTGTAGGACACAATATTATGATTCAACAGTATAACCTATATAACCAGAACGGCGACGACCGTTTTGTTCCTGGAGCACTTAAAGTATAAGATAGCTACAGTCACCTGGTCCACGAACGTGTTAATAGTATTTTGTGTTTGCTTGCGTCTTTTTTTAAATTTTCTGTCCAGGTAAATTTCAGTAAAGCATAAATAAGAAAATAAGCTAAATATGATAATCTGAATAATTGTGTTGATAATAATAAGGTTCTTAATGGAAAATAATCAATGAATGATTCATAACAAAGCACCTATGGCTAAATTCACGTTAAGATAGTAAATTAATTATTTTTTCACCTCACGAAACATAAAATAGTTAAAATTGTTCAATACATAATTTTTGATTTTGAAGATAGAAAAATCTTTGTACCTCGGTGCTCTAAAAATGATGATATCAAGATCAAAGTGCGCATAAGTAACAAACAAAAATAATTAATCTGATGAAAAAAGTATGATTAAAAAAATTTTTGCTGTTTGTGAAGTAAAAAAAAGTATTTGTGGTAATAAGTGATTACTATCATTTGAATGTAAAATCATTGCGTAATGATAATTTTTATCGAAGATAAGAATTCCGAATTTATTATATCACTATTGAAATCATTTAATCTGGAAATATATTTAATTTCAAAAAATAAATATATATTACTGTCAAAACCAAATATCAGGGGGAAACTTATTCATTATATTAGTTAAGCTGAGATTAATGACAAAATAGTTGAACGCATAAATAAAAATAAAAGTAAATTTACAGTAATTCAAAAAATTTAAAGTAATATAAAAATATCGGAAATGAGCAGACATAACCGAGATAAAAGCATTTTTGAATTATTCTCGTGCTGAACATCTAAAGTCTATAATTGTAAAAATTGATCGTCCATAGAGTGAATATATGGGGACTCATAACATTCAAAGTTACTACATTGAAAATGTAGCTGAAAGGGTCATATATGATGGTAATCATAAAATATAGATTTACTAGCCTTGATGATAAATGTATCACCTCACAAAAGAGAAAGAGGTAAATATACAAATAAATATGATTACGAACGTTGTTAATAAAAATATAATAAATATCTAAATAAGTCTTATAGTTGACAAATAGTTTATTGATAAAAGTAAGAAATATTTTGAATCATAAAGTGTGTCGTGAGAAGAAACATTTTTGTTGGATTAGTGATTCTGAAATGGGATACATTTACTTTCGTAGTTCTTATTCAAAAATATTAACATGTTAAATTATCTACCATGTTCAATATAGATTTTGTGGTGTATTTTGAATAGTTTTATTGAATATTTATTTTATTTCTGTTTCTTTCATTTTTTATTAAATTTGTAAAACGTATTTTATGAAATATTTTATAATTAATATTCTTTATAATAAATAAAACATCTAATGTATATATATATATATATATATATATATATATGTATGTGTGTGTATCAGGGAGAGAGAGAGCGAGAGACAGAGATTTAGAAGATATGTGTATGTATGTTACTTGGAATATTTCAAACACAAAAATCAACATGTATATTAAATTTTGCCAACATGTTTTACATATCATGTACTATTTTGCTAAAAAATAAAATAAAGTTTGTAAATTATAATTTTGTACTCAAATACATCTCATAAAATAATATGAATAATTTTAGTGTAAATGTAAAATATTTTTTGCTTCATTAACATCAACAAATATTGTTATTAATTTTAAATCTACTTTCTACGCAGAAAAATTTTACATTGTTTTGTATTTTCCATTTTTTTGCGCTATAAGAGAGAAATGATTGAAATTCAGAAGCACGAATGAAAAACTATTACATAGTAAATTTAGTACATAGAAATTTATTTATATAAAATGCTACTAGTTGTTTGGAATATTCTCAAAAGTGTAATTTATATATATATATATATATATATATATATATATATATATGTGTGTGTGTGTGTGTGTATGTGTTGGGCATGTTAGTGCATATATGTATTGATGTAAAAACCTAAAGGATACAAAAGAAATTAAATACTTTAGGTATACCAAGCATAGCAAACGAATGTAAAAGATTATATTATTTCAAGAATATCAAAGAGAGAGTAGTGATGTACATTGTACATAATAGCTGTATGTTTTTTAATTAACTTTCGTACAGAACTTAAAAGAGATTTTTTATGTAAAATAAAAAAAATCGCGTCATTTCGCATGCAAACATAATTAAAAGAACTAAATAAAATATTAAAAAGTTGGAAAATTAAAAGTCGAAATTGAAAATGATATAAAAATATAGTTTCTTATTTTATTTTTTTATAAAACTAGAGAGCCCGCTCTCTTGCCTGTTGTACTCGACAAACACCTCGGTGTGGGGGGGGGATTTGCGTCAGTTCACTAATGCACGCTCCTCCACCTAATAAATAATTGATATTAAATAATTATATACACAAATAATCCACCTAAAACGTAATTGTTTTAATTTTTATTGGAAAAGTTTAACAAAATTAATGTAAAATACAATATTAAAATATGTAACAATTTTTTTATATAAAAGCTTTAGTGATTACTATTTTTAATAAATTTCTTTTCAGTTTTAGACTGAAATCAAATATCCTTTTTCGTTGTACATATTGCAATAAAACTAACCAGAAAACGAGTAAAAGTCACAGGAACAACATCATCATCATTGGATCATATATATATATATATATATATATATATAAATATATATATATATATATATATATATATATATATAAATATATATATATATATATATATATATATATACATATATATATATACACATCGGTCGTTTGAGAAAATTTGATAAATTTCTATGACATGGCGCCGTCATTCATTTGATAGCGTGACGGTTACCAAGTGTCACTTTTCAAGCTAGCATAGGCGAAATTTCAGTTAAAAGCGATTCGTTGTTCACGTTCTAAAGATGTTTGAAGCAAGTTTTGGATCAGTTGTCGCAAAAATTGAAAAAAAAACCGAGCATGTCTCTTTGCATCAATTCGTCATCGTAGATGAAACATGGATCCACCACTCACACCAGAGTTGAAGCAGCAGTCAAAACAGTGGATTACGACTCATAAAATTGTGCCGAAGACCGAGTATACCGTTTTGTCGGCTAGAAAGATATAGCTACTGTCTTTTTGGGATTCTTAAGGAATTATCCTTATCGACTACTTAACGAAGAGAAAAATGATAACATGAGCCTATTATGCAACATTATTTGACCGTTTGAAAAAAGAGTTGAAACAAAAACGGCCAACATTGGTACACAAAAAGTGTTTTTTCACCAGGACAACGCGCCGTTCCGCAAATCGACCATCGCAATAGCAAAATTGCACGAATTAGTCTTCGAATTGATTCCTCATCTAACCTATTTTTCGAATTTGGGCCCGTGCGAATTCTTCCTTTTCCCAGACTTGAAAATTTGTCTCGATGGGAAGAAATTCTCGTCGAATGAAGATGTCATCTTGGCTGCCAATGCGTATTTTGCAGACTTGCTGGATCAAATGTATAGCCGACAATAGAGACTATGTTAAGAAAAAAAATTGTTTTTTTCCAAAAAACGGTGTTTAACTTACTTTTCTAACATTCTTATCAAATGACCTATATATATATATATATATATATATATATATATATATATATATATAAAGGTATATCATGAATTTTTTGTATTCAAATAATATAAAAATTAAATTTTGAAAATATTTAGTTTTAGTATT
The DNA here is from genome assembly GCA_034766995.1 of Acanthacorydalis orientalis. Lineage (NCBI taxonomy): Eukaryota > Metazoa > Arthropoda > Insecta > Megaloptera > Corydalidae > Acanthacorydalis > Acanthacorydalis orientalis. The sequence continues at coordinate 57,737,720 of CM068314.1, forward strand.
GTGTATCATTTTACTTTGATAAATGATTTTTTTCTAATTCACGCCAGAAACACCATTTTTTTTCTAAGAAATAATTAATTACACAGTTTTCTTACCTTATAAAAAGTGTTTTTCTATCGAAGATGGGAAGAAAAGTTTTTATCTTAGGAAGGAAAACAACAAACTATTGGTTGAAAAGTAATTTTATTTTTTGAGATATTGTAGTTTCTTTTTCACATAATATAATTATTCCAGCGATATTCAATAGCATTTGTACCAAATTTATAGACTAATTCGTCCAACTGGTAGGTATTTATGGCTCCAATCACATCGAAATCCGACCGTATTTTTAACCAGCGTGAACCTATTTCGGGTTCTGAAATAAACTAATATCCAACGGCAATAAGTCTGGCAAGTAAGCTGCAAATTACTGCTGTAAATTTCAATTGATAAATTTTAGTCATCAAAATAACAAACTTTTAACAAAACGCATTATTGTAATAATACAAAACTTTTTTTTGCTAATCCGAGCCTTTTCTCACAAAATTTGTGATACAGCTGTTCATGTATGTTCGTTTTGTACTCTCCATTTATTGTTCCACCTTTTACCCATTTATTGTTTATCTTATAAAACTGAATTCAATTCGCATTCATAGTAACGAATAAACAGAAAATTTCTGTTGATTTACACGTGAATAGGGTCAAATACTACTGGAAAATAGACATATGATTGAGTTTTTGCTCTGGTGCAATAGCAGCACCTATTGCGTGGATAGTTTTCTAAAACTTCGCATATTCGCATATGTGATTCATTAATTCGATATGTCCACAACCTCAACTATTTCGACAAACTTCAATGGATGGTTATTGGGACAATTATGTTTAATTTTGGACCAGTTCCTCAGAAGAAGCCGATTTTGGTCTGCCCGAACATTATACAACTTGAATGCTCGTACGGCTATATTTAAAGTTCGCTACTCAAGTTTTAATAGTTGAAAATGGGGGAATAAACTCGCGTAAAATAGAATACAGTTCATTTTTATTTCGGTTGGAGATGAAATCTTTATATTGAAGTACTTCGGTTTTCTACATTTTTAATAAAACTCAAAACTTCTTCATTTTGAGAAACTGTCAAGTAAAAACTACTTGACATAACTTTATGAAAATTCAAAGTCGAACTTATGAATGATGTGACACTACTGTTGTTTTCTTCTGCATCTTATTTGCCATACTCACGAACTTCTCTAAATTTTTTAACTGTAGAGCAGCCAGAATATTTGGATCTCTTGCCCCACACAGGATGTGCATTAAACACTGGAGCTAATGATTCACTCATTAGAATATTTTAGTAGTTTCGTGGGTTGAGATTTATCTCTAATTAATTTAATATTTTTCGTTACCCTCCGACTCGCGGGCAAGATTTCAAATTATGCAATTCAGCCAACAGAATTCTAAAGTTCTTGAAAATAAACCATCTAATTTGGATAGTATTGGCACCTATTGTAGCAGCCACACAGATATATTTTTCACTCGTCCTCTGAGGTAAATAAGCTGGGTCGATTTTTCTAATATCGTTTCAGTGAGTACCTTTTTTAAACATTTCAAAATCGTTTTTCAACGCGTTATTTTCCTGAAACATTTTCAAATTGATCATTGATTTAAGTTATTCCTTGACAGAGCTTAAATATCTTTGAGTTTTACTTAATAACCTTATATTTGTTATGGTGCCGCTCAATTGAACTTACTCCATGTCCCTAAATTCGTGCATACTATTCCCCAAAGAAGGTATTACATATTTTAGTGCAATCAGTGTTCTGAATCCATAGTTCGAACGGCAGTAATGGTTTATTCTTTATATATATGAATGAACATTTTATTCGCTTTGGAATCATACTAGTCACTCTTCATTGTAGGATTTTCATAAAAACTTGCACAGTCCTTTCAACGACTAGACTATTTTCAAAATATTTCTGTGCGTTAATCACCTACTGATTGCCGTTTTCTTTTTTAAGTCGATTCGCATGAAACATCTTTCCAAATCGAATATGAAACTGTTTTTGTTAAACTCCATAAGCGCGAATACTTGCTCAAATTTGAGATATTTGTTCTATGAAGATTCCTTGAATTATGGAATACCTATTGCGATCTCTTCTGTAACTGAAAATTTTGTTGTCATTTTTGATAAGCATAAGTGATTCTAGTACTGATGGTACTAGTGCTAGTGTAGGTTGTAGACGACAGCGTAATTTTAACGCTTAACGTTGAACTACTTGATCTTATTATTAACGCAGGATACCTACATCGAATGGGTTCTATCACCATCGCCTTTCATCGTCAGTTTATCGTCATTCTTTCCTAACTTATGATAGGAAGGAGTATTATATGATACTATTATTATTAATAGTATCATACAAATTATGCGGTAGCAACAGCGCACAGCTAACCGACCAGCCGAGCGTGCCACCCTTTCCCCCCTGTTATTCCATCGAATAGCGAGCAGTTAGCAACACCGATCCGCGCGGCGCGCATCACTCTGCTCACACTGCTCCGTCACTCTCTCTCTCTCTCCCTCTCGCACACACAGTGCGAGGCAACGCGCGCAACGTGTGTATTTTTTTTCGAGTGCACCACGACACAGTGACTCAGTACATTTTTCCCTCGCTTCTCGTCTTCTGCTCAACGGGAGCAGCTTTGGCCTCGCGTTCATCGGCCGACTGAGCCATGGGATACTTGGGGGACAAGCATTCGGAGTATGAGCTCGACGTCACGATGCAAGAGAGCGAGGAGAAGAGACTACCACCAAAGAGCAGCAGCAGGAGTAGTCAACGCCATCGGTAGCTGCAAACTGCCTCCGTTCTGGCGCACACAATGGGAGTTGTGGTTTTTGCAGATCGAGAGCGCTTTCCACATTAATCGGATCACCAGTGACTCATCCAGGTACCATCTAGTAGTAGAGACGCTCGACGCCGACACCATCGCCGAGGTAGCGGATGTCCTGCGCACACCACCGGCAGATGAGAAATTCGTCGCTCTGAAAGCTGCCATCGTCAGCAGGATGACGGACTCGGCGAACTTCCAGCTACACAAGTTTCTCACAGGCCTTGAATTGGGTGATAACAAACCCTCTCAATTACTTTGGTAGATGAAGTCATTAGCAAGGGAGCAAGTTTGCGACGACGTAGTCCAGGTCAAGTGGCTCGACCTTCTATCACCTACGACCACACGCATCCTCAAGGTGCTGAAGATGGCTAACCTCGAGGACTTGGCCGCTGCAACAGACGAGATGCACGACTCCAGCGGGGACGCCGTCATGACCACGTCATTTACCGGATGGCGAGCTTCCACACCATCATCTGTCATTGGCTCGCCATCGATTCCGACTAACTCGATCGCTGGGGATCTCGCTGCTTTGCGCCAGGCAGTCGCGCAACTCGTCGCTCTGCAGACCAACGCCATCGAGCAGACCAAACGAGCCCGTCCCGCCAATAGGTCAGTGACGCAGCAGAGCCGCGTACGCTCTACAACAGCGGCTACGGACCCAAACACGGATATTTGCTGGTATCACACCAAGCACGGGCTGAACGCCAAACGTTGTAGATCTCCGTGCAAATTTGCGGGAGCTGTGGATAGTGTAGCGCCGCAGGACCACTAGGAGAACCGGCGTCGCATCCAGCGGTCGCCACCGGTTCCTCTACGATTGAAAACCGCCTCTACGTACGAGACAAGACTACATAAACTCCTTTTCCTGATGGAATCGGGGTCTCACTCATCCCGAAGAAGGCCCTGAAAAAACAATCACGTCGACAAGAGCTGACGAAATTCTTCCATTCAATCTCCGTACACTCCAGCTTTAGTCGACTCAGCTATGATGTTTTCCTCCAGGAAAATATGATGTTTTCCGTCTTAGCGGCATTGATGTTGAGCCGCCACAACAGGAAATAACTGGTTACGGCATCGAGGATCACCTGCCGCTTTCTATAAAATACATGTAGGATTTTGCTATTTGCGAAGTTGGTAGCATCATCAACAATGAGAGCAAGATGTGCTTCTTTGGTAGTGGGTATGTCACTGATACAATAGTTGAATAGGACTGGTGCTAATATTGATCCTTGAGGAACACCCGCAGGGATTCTTCTGATAGACGATTTAGTACTATTGACGTCGACACACGGAATGATCTCTTATGGAAGATAATTATCAATGATCCGGACAAGGTAGTCCGGAAGATAGTAATTGATGAGTTTAAACACTAGTCCGTTAATATACGAGATCAGACAATTAAGTAATGCGACCGATTTTTTTCTCGGCCTGTGGTAACACTGCGAATCTGTAACTCCGCCACCGTAATTGCAGATCCCTACTCTCTCGATTAAGACCTTGACCACCCTCGTACGATCATTTCTTCGCCATCTGTTTAGTGTTTTGTAACAACGCGCGAGTAGTGCATGTCACGAAGCCCACCGAATGAACATCGCTCAAGATTGTCTCGAGCAGGTTGAAAGTAATCCTACTCTTCTCGATCGAGTTATTACTGGTGATGAAAGTTGGTTCTTTCAATATGACCCCGAAACTAAACGACAAAGCCAACAGTGGCTGTCCCCTGGAGCACCAAGGCCAAAGAAGGCGAGAATGAGCAAGTCCAAAGTGAAAACCATGTTGATTTGCTTCTTCGACAGCAAAGGGGTGGTTCACAAAGAGTTCGTACCACCTGGACAAACCGTAAATCAAGTATTCTACCGTAATGTGCTCGAAAAATTACGAAAAAGGGTGCTCAGAGTGCGTCCAGAGATCGCGAAGACTTGGGTTCTGCATCACGACAATGCTCCCTGTCACAGTGTCTCTCAGTTTTTGGCGTCTAAAGGCATCGCAATGTTATCACAACCGCCCTATTCACCGGACATGTCACCCTGCGACTTTTTCCTATTCCCCCATATGAAAAAATTCGTCAAAGGTCGACATTTTGACTCCGTTGAAGATATCCAAGAATCTGTGACGAGGGTACTCGGAGAGGTCCCACAAGAAGTGTTCCAGAATTGTTACGAAAACTGGAAAACTCGCTGGAATAAGTGTATAGATGCGGGAGGGGACTACTTTGAAGGGGATCGCAGCGATGTACCTTAATTTTTAAATATACTCGATTTTTGAATTTTGTCGCATTACTTAATTATCTGACCTCGTATGTATTGTGTATTGTAATATATCAGTGTTTAAAATCTTCTATTGAATAAAATAGTCTACAATTAAATAATTACTTAGTTTATATCTGACCATTATATAAAAGTTAATGTGCAAAAATTTAACATATGATAGGAAATATTTGTATATTTAACCTGTTTGTATCTGTACATATAAGATCATGTATTATATAAGTACCAACCTTCTGTAATGAATATTTTATTCGAAATACAGACATTATTTACTTACTTATTTACTTAGCGTGCATAACATTACATTATTTACTTATTTACTTAGCGTGTATAATATTAATATTTCTTACACTTAACAATATGTAAAATATGATATGATAATTCACTTTGCTTACACAATAAAAATATTTAGTATAAAAATTAATTCCGTGCCTTTGAATTGAATAGATCATAACTCTGTTATAAATTAAAATATTTTCTCGTCATTTTGGGATTTTCAAGAGCGAACCTCACACTTATAAGTAGTATACATCTAAGTCAAGAAAATCGCATAACCTCACAAAACAGTAGTGAACGCGATGGCGTTGAAAAAGCAGCATATTAAATATTACATACTTTTTGTATTCCAGTTTAAGAAATGCTGCCGAAACATCGGGAATAATTTGTTCAGCTTTGGCGAAGGTGCAGTGAATCATAAAATATAAAAAAGTTCGAAAACAATGAAAGGGTTCAAAACTGCATTACGACTTTATTGAATAATAACCACCATCTTTTTTTAACAAGTGTTCGTTAGTTACCCGATGGATCAGTTATACAAAATAATGGATGATATTTTGAAGATTGAAATGTATTCCATTTTTCCATAAACATTCATTTTCTATAAAATGATCCAAATTAATTTGTACATTCCTCCATTGTTATTTTTTTACATTTATATATATATATTCACTTAGTTTCATTTTATTCTTATTCAAAATATAAGGATCATAATTGTATTTAATGAAGTTTATTAGCAGAAGTGTCAAAATTATTTAATTTTTATTCTCCTTTACGACGTATGGTGTATATGTATATATATATATATATATATATATATATATATATATATATATATATATATATATATATATATACAGAACAGAAATAATAAAATACTCTCAATTCAAAAAGACAAAATGAAAGATAAACAAAAACACATTTGTATATGAAAAAAACGATTCCAGAATATATAATTAATCAAATAAAACGTATTTTTTTATTTTGTAAAGTAATCTAAAAGCAATAATATATTTGCCAATCTACTAAAAGAACTGAACCTTGACCTTCTATAAAACGATTACAATAATCAATGAATGCGTTATATATTTAGAATCAGCTAGATTGTGAAGTGTTTCAGCACAAACGTGAACAGCATAGTGATGTTAAAAATAAAAAAGTGAAATAAATGTTTATTTCACTACACAAAGTTAATACGTGTGAAACGTATTCGATTCTGATATATATATATATATATATATATATATATATATATATATATATATATATATATAGCCTTGAAATAAAAGCTAATTTTTTAGCATGAAAATAACGTTCAACGTATTATATAACTTATCAGTCAGACAGACGAGAAGAGCTACGAGGGAACATGTTCTTTGATGTCAACATTGCAGCCAACGAGCTTATGCAATATGCAAAGCGAAGGGATGGTTTTGTGCCTTTTTGTTAATAACAACAGACACCGGTAATGACAGAGGTCGCACTCCCTAAATTAATTATCTGGTCTGTGTGTGTGAATTTTTTCCCCATTTCGTACAGTTTTGTGTACGTATATACTCGAGGTAGAAAATAATCTTTCACTGATATCGTTGTGCAGTATTACACGAAGGTATTATTATTAATTATGAATATCGTGAAAATTAAGTTCACCCAGTTCTGAGAAATGAGTAACTGTTGAATATTTAAAAGATTTATTATTAATGCAAACCGTAAGGCAATATTTGGTAGAAATTGGAGAGGTATACAATTATTGTACACATTTATTCAAGTTTATATACTTAGATTTTTTTGGAAATTTCTATTAGAATGAAAAAGAATAATTATTATATAAATAATATATGTATGGAAATATAACTGCAAGAAAATAATGTTTATATTTTATGTGGTTTATATGGTCTGAAGCGAAAATAATTTTATTTAGTATAATATGCATGATTACGCATGCCAGAAGAAATTTTCATCTCAGAAACCTTTAATACATTTTACCTTAATTTTACGGTTATTTACAATATTATGATAAAACATTTACCTTGGTATATGGACTGAACTAATTTAATGAAAATATTTAAGTAGTATGCTATACAATTTTTAATACAATTATAAAAATTGTAACTATTATTTATTTCATACTTATAAACATTTTTATACTTATGATTTCGTTTCGACGACTTCAGCTGTTCGTTATGAGCTGAATAATGACACCCGCGAACTTCTTCAGCGCTCTCGTCCGTAGCACGAAATTTATTGGAACCACCATTGCCCCTTATGTTCCTTCAACAGTACTCTCACCAAAAGCATCGTATAGTTTGTGAGCAGTTTTTATTACTTTACCACCCGTTTTGAACTCATAAAAAAAATTGCTCTTATTTGGTCATTTTTTATCTTTAATTCTGTAGTCCAATCTCAAGAAAAATTAATAATAAAACCAAAGCCGATATTACCAAAATACAGATTGAAAAAAGCATTTTAAAATGATATTAACATGAACACGATGAAATGACACTTTCAGTGAATATAATTAAGGTTAGAATTCAGAAAACGAAAACTGATATTATTTGCTACCAGCGTAATATATATATATATATATATATATATATATATATATATATATATATTTATTTATATTTATATATATATAGAGAGAGAGAGAATGAAAGAAAAGATAGAGATTATTATGTCCCGCCTTCATTTATTATCATTTTTTCTATATTCTCTAATATTGAAATTTCATAGATTTTTGTTAACGTATTTGTGAATAATTTAATAATTTGAATATATGCTATTCCTAAAACTATGCACATTGTATGATATTTTATGAATTTTCATTTACTTTTTTGAGACTTTTTTTTTATTTTTTCTTTTTGTTTATATAGTATACACTGCCCGAAAAAAGTATAGGCATAGCTATGACTTTAAGAAATAAATGTTTCTTACTTCGGTAAATAACAAAATATTTTAGTAAATTATTTTGAAATTTATGTTTGTGTATTTATTATAATTTGATAACATACAAAATGTTAATAATTTTCTTTACATAAATTAAAATAAATCGTCGTTGATCGAAAGAAAAGTTTTTATTACAAAACGTATTGCACAACTTTGATTTCCTATCGGCTTTCTTCACTATGATATCCCATATTCAACAGTCATATACAGGAGGATTCTCTATATTTCATATTATGTTTAATATTGATGGAGTGATAGATGCATTCAATAAAATTTCTTCAAATGTGGTGATCAATCTAAAATATTCAATTATATTAGGTTGGTAGAAAAAAAATGCGGTTTTGAGCTTCAAATTCATATACATTACCGCATTATTTTTGTACCAACCTAATATTAATCCGAACAAACTAAAGAAAGCACAGTGGTAGGGGAATCGTTTTCTAGTATTGGAAATATTGTCAATAATAGTATATTTACAGTTGAAAGCATAACCTACGAGGGTGGTCCCAGAAGTACCCGGCCTGACCTAGAGATGGCGGTAGTTGTTTGAAAAATATCACTGTATTAGAATGTACACAATCTATAAAGCATATGTTTCAAGTTTGAGGACGCCACATTGATTAGTATTTGTTTGGCAGCCATCAATAGTGAACGTTTTCAGTGAATTTCTGAAAATGGAGAAAATTGGTCATCGTTACGTGATACAATACTTTTATTTGAAAGGCTTCAGCCAAACCAATATAAAAGCTGAACTGGATTCTACTCTGGGTGAGTCTGCTCCTTCGTTTACAACAGTGAAATATTGGGTAGCAGAGTTTAAACGAGGCCGTACGAGCTGCCAAGACGAGCATCGCAGTGGTCGACCAAATGGGGTGACGACTCCAGAAATGGTGAAAAAATCCACAAAGCGGTACTGGATGATCGTCGACTGAAAGTGCGCGAGCTAGCATAGTAGAAATTTCAAAAAGAGCGGTACATCGCATATTATCTGAAAATTTGGACATGAGAAAGCTGTGTGCAAGATGGGTGCCGCGTTTGCCCACACTCGAGCAAAAACGGTGTCATGAAGATACTTCAATTGAGTGTTTAGCGAAGTTTCACAGCAACAAGGCAGAATTTTGGCGCCGTTTCATAACCATGGATGAAACATAGGTCCATCACTTCACACCCGAGACAAAAGAACAATCAAAACAATGGACTGAAAAGGGAGAACCGGCTCCCGAACCGAAGAAGGCGAAGACCGTTTCATCTTCAGGCAAGGTCATGGCGTTGGTTTTTTGGGATGCGCGTGGGATAATTTTCATTGACTATCTTGAAAAAGGAAAAACTATCAACGGCGAGTATTATGCGAACTTATTGCAACATTTGAGCGAAGCGATCAAGCAAAAACGGCCGCATTTGACTAAGAAGAAAGTGTTGTTTCATCAAGACAATGCACCAGCTCACAAATCCGTTATTGCAATGGCCAAAATTAATGAATTAAAGTTTGAATTGCTACCTCATGTACCCTATTCGCCCGATTTAGCCACCTCGGATTATTTTCTGTTCCCAAACATGAAAAAATGGCTCAGGGGTCAAAGATTTCCCAACGATGAAGAAGTGATGTCGGCAGTTAATGGGTATTTTGAGGAGTAAGACAGTTCTTATTATAAAAAGGGTATCGAACTTATTGAACATCGCTGGAAAAAGTGTATAGAGCTGAAAGGAGATTATGTTGAAAAATAAATATATTTTTTTCCAAAGTTTTTGTGTTTTCTTTGTTGGGTTGGGTACTTCTGGGACCACCCTCGTATAAGAAGGAATACGTTTTAGAAAATATTTAAGAAATAAACGCCATAGATAAAAGAATAAGGGTATCATATTAACAAGAAATTTTAATTAAGAGAAGTGATTAGAGATGAATGGAGAAATAAGGCATTAAATGAAGAGAAAAATTAGTACCAAACACAATAAAAGAGGCGCTTTAGAGGCGTTAAAGAAAAAGTTTACCGACACGTTACTAACTTTAATACTTTATTTAGTGATTTAAATTAATTGGAATTTTACCTATACTATTTTGCATAACATATGAAGTTGTGTTAATAAACTGAGACTTTTTAATTAAGTGATTTAAAATTATTGTTTTTTTTTTTTGTATTTTATCAAGTATATAAAATATTAATGTGTAAAGTCAAAAAATTCTTTATTAAAAACGTTTAACATATTGAAGTTAGAACCATTCATATCTAAAATCTCAACTGTGCCAATATTTATTAGATTATTGTAAAGCTTAAATTAAAATGAAATAGATACTCTAGTGTACGAGGGTGATTAAAAAATTTCGCAGCTTAACATACAAGTGGCGGTAATCTTTTAATATTTGTGACATATTACAAACCGATATCTATCTTACACGTAACCTAAAATTTTATAGATAATGTGTCAGTTTGTTGCAAACATCAATTTAAATAAAGCTCTTTCTGTACCGTTTTTGAAATGAATAAAGTTGAGCATCGTGCGGCGATATAGTTTTTTTTTGTCAAAAAAAGCTTAATGCTAAAAGAAAACTTTAATAACATGAAAAGTATAATGAGTGATAGTTCACCTCCGTATACAACTATAAAGAAGTGAGCAGCTGAATTTAAACGTGGCCGTGTAAGCTTAGAAAATAACCTGCATAAAGGACGTCCAAAACCTGCGACGACAGAAGAAATCATCCACAAAGTGCATGATATTGTCATACAGTACCGGCGATTGAAATTGTCTGAAATTGCTAAGGTCATGGGTGTCTCAAATGTCGGCAAGATGTGTACCACGTTTGCTGATAATTAATCATAAATATATTCCAGTACAAATTTCCCAAAACTGTTTGGATCGATTTAAAAGGAATACGACTGACTTTATCTGTTAATTTGTAACTACAGGTTAGACTTGGATTCACCATTAAACTCCAGAGTTGAAACAAAAATCGAAGCAATGGAAGCATGGTGACTATACGAAAAAAAATCAGTCTTATCTTCTGGAAAAGTAATGAATTCATTTTTTTAGGTATGCTGAAAGGATCCTGCTAATTAACTACCTTCCAAAAAGACAAACGGGATTGGGAAAGTATTATGCTAAATTTTTGGAACGACTCGATCAAACAATTCGTGAGAAAAGACCAGGTTTATCAAAAAAAAAAAACATTTTACATCAGGACAATGTCCGTCCCTATACAAATTTTGTATCTATGGCAAAACTTGCTGAATTGAAGTACGACTTGTTGCCCCATACTACCTATTCTCCAGACTTAACCTCCACAGATTTCCATTTGTTCCCAAAACTTAAAAAAATCCTTGGTGGTAGGCGATTTTCGTCAGATAAAAAACTGATTTTAACAGTGAATCGCAATTTTAAGGACCTTCAAGAAAAAAAATTTCGAGACGGTATAAAGCTTTGGAGTATTGCTAGATGAATTGAATTGAAGTTTGGGGAATTATATGAAAAATAACAGTAATATACAAGCACAAGTTACATTCTTTCATAGATACACCGCGATATTTTCAAGTTTCCATCGTATTAAATTATTGTAATTATACAAGTTTAGAAAAATAATTTTACCACCATTTTAATGATTTCGTCAAAAATATTAATAAACAACACCTTAATAGACAAAAGCTGATCTACTGAATTTACTGTTCTTTATTTTTATTTTTTATTGATTAAACCCAATTTGAAATAAAATCTAACTATAAATCGTTTCTATATTGAATACCAATAATTATTTCAAAGTAAATCTAAACAGTTACAATGTCAATGCGTATTGTTTAATATCAAATAACTTATAATGTAGCGTATGTATGGTTATGGAACGTAACTGCGCAGATGGGAGTAAAAACAAATTTTGTGTAGTGTGGCGTGATGTTTTCTTATGTTTAATCTAAAATGACTTAACGCGTGGCGTGAGCTTATCATAAGCTTAGTCTAATAGACTTACATGTCGGGTATGTGTAGTTAGCTGCGCGGGCGTGATGAGGGCTAATTTTGGGTAGTTAAATGTGATTTCAAATAGTTAGTCTAAATTGACTTATAATGCAACATATGTAGGTTTGTGGAACATAGTTGCATGGATATGAGAAGTGAAGAATCCTGGGTAGTGTTACTTGATGCTTTGTACGGACAGGAAGTATTTTATGATAATAAACATGGTAAAGAAGCAATATTCATGACAAAGAATTATGACAAGTAATTGAACGATAAGGCATTTTATCATCCAAATTTAATGATCTCTCGAACCGAATAAGAACAGTGTTATATCAGAGAAGTAAATCAGAAATAATCATTTATCTAACATTACGATGGACATGGTTTAACAATCAACCGCATATAATATATGTACTAAACAACTAAAAATTGCATGAGCAAAAATCTATTGCGAAATTAGTTTTAAAACATTGAATAAAGTAGTGATAAAGTCAAAACTAAGATGTTCATTAAACATGTTAAAATTATATAAGACTGTGCAACTGAGCACACTACGATGTCTGATAACTGAATCAGACATGGCATTAACCTTCGACTGATCACGTGTCTTATAATCACATGGTCGACCAGGTAGGATTTATAAGACCTCGTATAAAAACCATCTATGATCTTCATTAATATTTTTTTGAAGGTTTGCTATGATCGTTACTTATAAAATAAATTTTTCAAATTATAAAAAAGACAAAATGTATTATTATTTTTGTTCTTCAATTCGAAAAACAAAAAAGATCATAAAAGAGTGCTTTTTTATTAAAAAAGATTATAACATAACAATTCTTGAAATTAAACATAAGAAATATAAAAAAAATAACATTATAACTTTTTTTCCCTTAACTTAAGCGACTGTCAATTAATAAGACTTAGTCATCGTGAAAATTTAATGCACAATTTTGGCAAAACATGTGACTATTTTCCAGACTGAAATTACATTTTTCATAGGCATATTTTGTCATACTGTCTTTGTTACTAGAACATTGAGAAAAGCGTCACTTCGTTCTAGGGTGTTTCTATGCCTGTTTTCCACGTCGAACATCCAATCTTTTACGCAGCTCTCGAAATAGATGTGTATTATCCTTGTGAGAACGTAAATGATCATCATTATCGACAAACTACAGATCGAATAAATGCTCGTCGTTGTGTTTTGCGTTTTCCCTTAGTGTTATCAAAAAAAAAAATCAAAACATTCTAATTCTGTTTTGGCATTCCTAGTATCTTCTTTCATCCTCAGTGATTCCCTTATTATATTTTCACTTAAAGCTCTAATATTTTGGAGGTACGTTTTTTGTTGCATTTTGTTCTGTCTTTACCACAGAAAAAATTCTTACAAGAACATCTGTTTCTTCGCTCTCCAACTCGCAACTGCTGTGACATGACATATCCTGCATCAATTCAGTATATGATTGTTATTCATTGCTTTCCATTTCACCATCATTTTCATTCGACTCAAACTCTTCTTCGTTTTCATCGTCTTCTTACAATAACCTTAAAATTTCGTTGTAATTTAGTCCTGGGGACGTCGTGAAAGTTTATATATTTGAAATAAGAATTGAAAAGCATGCAGTTCGTGGAAAATATCATATTGTATCAAGAAAATAAAAAAAAATAATGAAGTTAGGTTACTTACATAAAAGTCACGGCACCAGCCACGTTGGGTCTAAGAACCACACACGAGATAAGCACATGCCTGATCGCAAACACCGCACACAATAGATGTGAGCTTTGGCTCCGAGACGACAGCGCACACATTTAAATTCAGCTACACGTAAGCATAAAATCAGTACGAATGAAATAAATAAGTAATAAATGTACAAAACCGGCTTGGTCTATCAAAATCTACGGGCCTTGTGAAGGATTAAAGTAATTAACAGAAACTGACATAAAAATTAGATTACAAATAAATGAACTATTAATGAAACACTTCGAGGAGATTCAAGATAAAATTGAAAAATATACAGGAAATTTTAATGAATAGATGAAAGAGAAGCATTTGTAACAGAACACTACAGTAAAATTTCAGTTTCAAAACAATTTTTAAATCACTATAACGAACATCTAAATGAAAATACATATAACATGTGAACATTCCGGTCAGGTCAATAAATAACAAAATTACCACAAATTTATCTGTATTCAGAGGTATATATGAAAATTAACTTGAATTTAGAGATAAATGTTAGCCACTCATTCATAATAATAAGAGAATTGGAGACACAAAAATTTCCATTATGTTGTGTATGCATTGCAAGAGAGTTCATTACAGGTAATATTATCAATTCGGTTTCATCCAAGAATTATTAAATAGCCTGGAATGTGTTATGTAAGAGTTACAACAATGATTCGCTATTAAATCATACATACGTAAAATCATTTTTTAAATTATTAAAGTGCACAAAAAAGTCAGAATCATTGTTAAGAACATTAATAAATCAAATTTTTAAAAACCTATGATCATTAAACATTTGAATCTGCACATTGTTCATTGAGATACATTTATTACTTATATATATATATATATATATATATATATATATATATATATATATATATATATATATATATATGTATATATATATATATATGTATATGTATATATATATATATATATATATGTATATATATATATATATATATATATACAGGTGGCCAAATTACGAGTTTACAACTTATATAATCCGCCATTTTTAACAGTTCTAAAGAGGTCTATGACACTCGCCTCGCGGTTGTGGCAACGCTTTGTAGATTTAATGTAGAGGCGCTATTAGTAGGTCGGTACTTCTGAGTACGACTTTTAATTTTTTTTGTACTTGTATATTTTTACATATTAATTATTCGCGAATTTTATTATATATGATGTTTTGATGAAAAACTGTTTCTTCTAATATTTTTTGGTTTGACTGTTTTTTCATCTATTTCACTTAGTAATATAGGTAAATGAAGGAAACCAATGCGTTATTGCGTTGAACTTATAGACGGTGTTCATATATACAATAGAAACAGTAAACAAATTTCAATGGTTACTAATGTACAGAACGAAAAATCGACAAACATTTCGCTTACGATTATAGATTTAGGCCAGTGTTTACATTTTCAATGCATGCGTAAAGAATAAGTGCGACAAGAAGATTGTAAACAGAAGAGTCAGAATTTTTATCATAAAGTCAATATGAATGATAAACCCTATTTCGGCTTCAGTGGTTACGTTATTGATCAAAACTCCCATCATTGAGGTAGTGAAAATCCTAGATATATTCATGAACGGCCTTTTTATCCTCGGTTAAGTAAGAGTAGTGGAATTTAATCATGAGATGTAATTGGACTTTACTTTTTTGAAGATTATATGAATAATGCTATAACAGTAAATGGTGATCTGTTCCGTGACAAAGTCAATAACTTTTTGTTACATCATATGAATGAATTAGGTTTGCAAAACATGTTTTTTCAACAAGATGGAGCTACATATCACGCAGCACGTCACACAATCGCAATATTACAGGGAATTTTTAAAAGTCAATTAATTTCCAAAAACGGTGACATTGATTGGCCGCCAAGATCTCCTGATCTGAGAGCTGACGACTTTTTTCTGTGGTACTATCTTAAGGGCCATGTTTATGTAAACAAGCCAACGACTATTGAACAGCTTAAGCACAATATTAGAGAAGGTGTAAATAGAATATCGCCTGAAATCTGTAAAAATTCAATAAAAAATGTAATCGATAGAGCTCGCATATGTGCCGCAATAAGAGGTGGACATTTGGCGGACATTGTATTCCACACATAATTGCAAGGTTCAAATAATGTATTTATGAAATATTATCAAATGTTTTTTTATTTGTTGTAAACATAATTTCAATTTAATGTTATAATGTTGTAAGTTGGTCACCTGTATATATATATATATATATATATTTATATATATATTGCGCAAAACTTAGACAAATTTACGCCATGAAAGTGCAAACAAACAAGGAAAGTCGTCACAATTTCAACATAAGATAAATTCATAGGGTTTCTAAAACATAGAGTCAATCTTCTAAAAACTCTAAAATTAAACAAAAATGAAATCAAAATCTCGTGTCATGTTCAAAATACGAGAACATAACATTACAATAACATTTTTGACCAGGTGAAAGAAAAAATATCCAGCCGAGTTACAAGTTCGCATGAAATTGAATAAGAACCAAAATACGTTCAAGGAAAGTGGCTTGATATCAAAGGTGATAATTAGCCACTCTTGAGATAGTGATTAGACAAGGTAACCAAAGTCATTTTAGGCACTAATAGAGTATCACGAGTAGCTTTTGTGCAAACTAGAGACGGTAAAATCAGGAGGATATTTACAAAAATTTGTCTGTATCTCGAGAACAATGAGCTCAAGTGCAGGATAAATGAATATGTAGACGATGTGACAGTATTGAAACATAACTCTTTCAAGCCGGCTTATGTTTAGTCTATAACTTATAGTGAAGTATATGTAGAATTATGGAACACGCGGATACGACTTCGAGTAGTGTGGTTTGATGTTTGGTGCAGACAGGAAGTAGTGTATAGGAATCAATAAAATAAAGAAGTAATACTCATCCCAAAGAATTACAACAAATAATTCATGATCAAATAAGATAATTAATAATCAACACGTATACAAATAAAAAGCAAGTAAAGATATTATTGATAAATACTAGTTGGATGTAATAATTTTAAACCATTTTGATATTTAACCTTCTAAAAATTGATTTGATTTTGGTAACAGATGTATTCTCTTTTCTGAAAAATGTAGCGAGATACAAATTTTTTTTAAGTCAAACTTCCTTAGCCGCGGTAGCGTAAGTTACTTAGACGAGACGAACAATGAAACGCTTTCCCCAGTAAGAAGCCTCAACTGGAGGGGGGGGTACGTTCCAACTCTCTCTACTTCGTATACATCACACGCTTGCGTAGTGGGTACTACCCTCGTATACGTATACGTGTAGGTTGAGTGTGTTTACAATATAATTATGAAGCGTAGTTTTTTATTCTTGACATTTTTAGAGTATAAATCGATAGAGATTGATGAATAAAGATTAAAGTATTTAATTTAATTACGTTAGGTTTATTCCATTTATATACAGCATTATTGTCTTTTAATCCTATTATCCTAAAAGTTCTTCACATTAAGAAAAATAACGGTTTTGATGTTTAAAAAATGATGAAAACAAGTTTCACTTCCAGCGTAAATTCCACGCATCATTTTTTTATTTATAAATCGAACTAAATACTATTTGATCACTAATTCCATATTACTGCTCTTTAAAGAACAGATAACTTATTTCTATACTTTTTAAGTACAGAAGTCCAAACGCCAAATTTTTTCCTTTGAACATAATCGTGCGTAGAGCACCATATTTGAGTTGCGTTTAAGAAATGTAAGTTCAATAAATTATTTGATTGTCAATTATCACAGAAAATAAATTTATGTACATAAATTTATCAACCGCTTTCCAAAAACTAAAAATTTTCGTATCCCTCCGTTATACAATACCTTTAAGTGAATAGGTAAGCTCAAATTATTTGAAGATTACTCAAAACTTCGATCATTTCTAAAAAAAAATGAAATAATTGTCAAATAAGTACAATTGAAAAGTGATCCATTTTTACTAGTCTAACATTGAATATAGACTTGTGATTACCTTATTCAAGTATAAAAATAGATTTAGTATTAATTTTCAGATATGTTAAATTTTTCGATGTTATTTTTTCCATAATTCAATTCTTTTTTAATTTAGTGTTATGTATCCACCCACACAGCTGCACGTGTTCATAATTTTGTGTCACTCAGCTGTACTTTTTCATAAATGTGTCACAATGCTGCACTTGTTATAATTAGGTCACGGTTATGACTAATGAAATTTCAACTGACGTGTCAATATTTAATCAATGTATTCTTCTTAATCAAACTGTTCTCACGTACTGTCGTGATCTGTGTTCACACGCTTTAATACAATGCACTATTTCATTTAGAACAGTATATAAACGGTAGTTGAGATCTCATAAGTCAGTATTATTCAGTACTCAGTATTATTCAGTACTCGGTATTATTCAGTACTCGGTATTATTCAGTACTCAGTCAGTAGTAGTCAGTATTCGGTACTCATGTAAAGTCAGTATTCTGAGCGCGAGCGTACATGCTCGGTGCTCATGGAGGGCGGGGCCCTTCAGGCCTGCGCTGTTATTTAAGTTCATAAATTAAATCATATAAACAAATTCATAATTCAAGTTATAAACAAATTCATAATTCAAGTTATAAACAAATTCATAAAATAAAGTTACAAATCTAGTTACAATCTCAAGTTACAATCTCAAGTTACTATCTCAAGTTAACTATCTCAAGTTAACTATCTCAAGTTAACTATCTCAAGTTAACTATCTCAAGTTAACTATCTCAAGTTAACTATCTCAAGTTAACTATCTCAAGTTAACTATCTCAAGTTAACTATCTCAAGTTAACTATCTCAAGTTAACAATTTCAAGTTAACAATTTCAAGTTAACAATTTCAAGTTAACAATTTCAAGTTAACAATTTCAAGTTAACAATCAAGTAACTATCAAGTAACTATCAAGAATCATGTAACAATCAAAAGTCAGTCAAGTAACAGAACCCGTGTGGTTCTATCCATCATTAGTAACAATTAAACAATAATAGTAAATAAATATTTGTTGTGTTTCATTCAAACCTGCAGATCATTTATGTTATAAAATTATATCCAACTAACCCATAACATAAAATTTGGTGTCAGAAGTTGGGATAAATTTTTCGTAACATAAAAATGGTGTCAGAAGTGGGATCATCTCCAAATAACGTATACAATTCAATTGCTCTTAAGCAAGTATTGCTACGGTTGATTTTAATCTTTTAAACTTGGAAGATCCAAAACAATATCTGCTGGTCTGAAAATTACTGTCGCTGTTCAACTGAGCAACATTCGGTGTTCTACATCAGTTCGAATCGACATCGTCTATTGAGAAAGTACTGTCGCTGTTAAACTAGGAACATTCGATGTTCTCTACTAGTTCGAGTGGACATCTTCTTCAAGACATCGTAAGAACATAATTCAAATAATCACTTTACTATATTATTGTAAGTTGTTATATTTATTTTTACTTGAACTCAATTCAATAAACAACCAACAACAATTTTCTAAATTAACAAATTATGAATCATACAAATTATACAAAAAAAAAAAAAAAAAAAAATCAAACTTATTTTACAACAATAACTCAATTAACACTTTTGTAATCATATCTTTAAAAATATTTTACTCCATTGTAAAGTCATCACAAAATTATTAAGTAATTAAGTTAATAAACTTAAATTACAGTTGAAAATAAATATATATTCATAACTCAATTTGTGTTAGTTTTAAATTTTAAATATTAATCAAATTTGTATCTATGTATTAAAGATTGTGATACTGCTTTTAAATTATGCCATTCTTCTTTACATCTACTTTATTAAAATATGTAATTCATTTTGTAGTTTGAAAAACTAGATATATACGATCGCAACTATTCTTTTGATACATATCAACAATTAAAGATTTTCTTATTTCAATTTCAAAAATCATGTATCTTAGAAATATTTATCTATTTCAACTACAAATATTTAGTGTACATTACTTTCAACCTCTTCTAAATCCAAGATTTAGAAATCTGGCGTAATTTAAGGGAAGTAAATAACTAATTATATGTTATCTATATTGTATTTTTAAAATTGTATTCCATAATGTATTTAATGTTTAAGTTTTAATGTTTAACAAACATATGTGACCATATGTTTATTTTTAAGGAGGGAGGTGTTATGTATCCACCCACACAGCTGCACGTGTTCATAATTTTGTGTCACTCAGCTGTACTTTTTCATAAATGTGTCACAATGCTGCACTTGTTATAATTAGGTCACGGTTATGACTAATGAAATTTCAACTGACGTGTCAATATTTAATCAATGTATTCTTCTTAATCAAACTGTTCTCACGTACTGTCGTGATCTGTGTTCACACGCTTTAATACAATGCACTATTTCATTTAGAACAGTATATAAACGGTAGTTGAGATCTCATAAGTCAGTATTATTCAGTACTCAGTATTATTCAGTACTCGGTATTATTCAGTACTCGGTATTATTCAGTACTCAGTCAGTAGTAGTCAGTATTCGGTACTCATGTAAAGTCAGTATTCTGAGCGCGAGCGTACATGCTCGGTGCTCATGGAGGGCGGGGCCCTTCAGGCCTGCGCTGTTATTTAAGTTCATAAATTAAATCATATAAACAAATTCATAATTCAAGTTATAAACAAATTCATAATTCAAGTTATAAACAAATTCATAAAATAAAGTTACAAATCTAGTTACAATCTCAAGTTACAATCTCAAGTTACTATCTCAAGTTAACTATCTCAAGTTAACTATCTCAAGTTAACTATCTCAAGTTAACTATCTCAAGTTAACTATCTCAAGTTAACTATCTCAAGTTAACTATCTCAAGTTAACTATCTCAAGTTAACAATTTCAAGTTAACAATTTCAAGTTAACAATTTCAAGTTAACAATTTCAAGTTAACAATTTCAAGTTAACAATTTCAAGTTAACAATTTCAAGTTAACAATCAAGTAACTATCAAGTAACTATCAAGAATCATGTAACAATCAAAAGTCAGTCAAGTAACAGAACCCGTGTGGTTCTATCCATCATTAGTAACAATTAAACAATAATAGTAAATAAATATTTGTTGTGTTTCATTCAAACCTGCAGATCATTTATGTTATAAAATTATATCCAACTAACCCATAACATAAAATTTGGTGTCAGAAGTGGGATAAATTTTTCGTAACATAAAATTAGATTAAAATATTTAAATAAATCTATATAATAAAATCTATTGACTGTGTTAACAATTATATTTTTACAGTGAAATAAATACTATGTTATAATTCCAGGATCGAGTTTTAAATAAAATTTTAATCGAAAAAGACTAGTGCTAATGGAAAATCATTTATATGGAAAATTTTTCAAAATGTAAACTAATCCTCCTTAAGATGTCTCCATCTGTTTTCAGTTTATTTTAAATTAAGAAGTAATATGAGCTACCGTTAAGTGAGCATGAATTAAGATTAATAGTTAAAAATGTAAAGAAGTAAAGAGATAAAGAATTGCATTTTTAATAAAAAAAAAGCATTAAAGGAAAATAAATATTAAATAAATAATTCGAAGAGAGAAAAAACAGTTCCAGATTATTTTCATTAATAGTATAATTGTAAAAAAAATTAATATTTTTAAATTTATTAAAATGAACTCTATGTTATATATTTACAAACAATAGCGTATATAAAAGCTAATAATTTGAATATCATATTTAAATATTAAAAAAATACTATGTGAACAAATATTACTCTGAAAATTAAGATTAACTGCTTGTGATGTTTTGAAAATTAAATTACTACTTCGTTATGAATTATAAACACTGAGATTTAAATGTAATTCTTTACATTTCGTTTTTTAAAAAAAAAATAATAATAATCACATTTAGAAACTAAAAATATTTAACGGAAGTAAACTTTACGAATATAAATACTAGAAAATGAAATAAAATTCATTCACTTGATAATAATAAGAATATTGTATTTCGCTACTCTAGCCAGTTGAATATGCTTATAATTCCTGTTAACAAGAACGATGTTAAACTTAAAATCAAAAGTTTCGTAAATAAAATTAAATTTCAATTGAAAGACATTTCTCGGTATTCAAAACGAGAAATACTAACTGAAGTATATTAATGAAATGAGTCAAGTGAATGTAACATTTCTTTTTATAATATATATATATATATATATATATATATAAAGACAAATATATAAAAATAAGCTTTTGTCGTTTAAAAAAAAATCGTGGTGTTATTAAATATAAATTATCTATTTGTTTGATATTCTCAATAAGATTTAAAATGAAGAAATTGTATTGATTTTTAGTATATATATATATATATATATATATATATACGAGGGTAGAGTGATAAGTACCAATGTATGGCAAAAAAACGGATATTTTTGAGCAAATTATTTATTATTTTTCAAGCTAATCTTCTTTTAGCTCGAAGCATTTTCTCCAACGTATTTTCATTTTTTTTATCATTTTAGAATAATACGGTTAGTCAAACTTCTCAAAACAGGTATTAACAGCAGTAATAAATTCTGAATTTAATGCAAATCTTTTACCTTCGAGCTATTTCTTCAAGTTTGAAAACAGGAAAAAATCACACCGTGTCAAATCTGGAGAATATGGTGGATGCGGAAGCAATTCGTAGTGCAATTTATGCATTTTTTACATCGAAATTGTTGATTTGTTTGCCGGTGCATTATCGTACTGGAAGAGTACTTTTTTATTTACCAAAGGAGGGCTTTCTCTCTTGATTTCATTATCTAGCTAGTCCATTAATGATAATAAAAGCTTCCAGTTATTGCTTTCCCTTTTTCAAGATAGTCGATTAGCAATATTTCATGAGCATCCCAGAAAACAGTCACCATATCCTTTACAGCTGCTGCAATAACTTTTACCCTCTTTGGTGCACGTTCACCATGAAAAGTCCATTGTTTTGACTGTTCTTTCATTTCATCAACGATTATGTATCAACGCAAAAAGTCATGTCGATTAAGATTAGACATCATTAAACACTCCTTTGAAATGTTCATTCAAATGCGTTTTTTTCAAAATTTAAGCAAACGCGGTACTCATCTGGTGGATATCATTTTCATATGTAAATGTTCGTGTAGTATGTTCTGTGTACATTCATTTGAGATGCCTACTATCGCAATTATCTTATGCAATTTGATTCTACGTTTATTTAAAACAATGTTATGGATATTTCCAATCATCTCTTCAGTAATCACTTCAGTTGGAATTTGGAATTCTGGACGTTCTTCATCACAAACACTTATACGACCACGTTTAAATTTATTGAACTAATATCTGACGGTTGTCATCGAAGGTGCAGGGTCCACGTTGACAGCGTTGAACTATTTTTTTTAATTTATGGACATGTTTTCCCATCCAAAAACAGAAATTTAATCACTAATCAATACTGAATATTTTCTATAGTTAAAAAAGGGCAATAGTTATTTACTTTTAATGAATGTTGAAACTAAGATAACGAACGTGTTGTACTTAAATTTTGACAGCAGTAGTTTGAAAGATAATGTTTTTAAAAGAAATTGCAGTTTGATATCAGTTGTGCTATCTCTTGTCAAACGCGGTTCATTATCACTCTAACCTCATGTATATATACATATATATATATATATATATATATATATATATATATATATATTTATATACATACATATATATATATATATATATATATATATATATGTATATATATGTATGTATGTATATATATGTACATAAAAAATTAAGTGCATAAATGTTACAAAATGTGTGTTTTTTGAAACAAAAATGAAAAAATTGACCATATGAGATTTATTCAAATAATACCACTCAATCAAGAATACAAAAATATGGGCTTTTATTGAATATAATCTCCATTAAAGTAATTTTCAGCGAAGAAAATGATAAGTAAAAAGTATACTAATGCTTTGTCTATCTTGACAAACATTTATAGTTATTTATTTGAAACTATTAGAACGTACACGTTTTTTAATATGGATTAAAGAAAGAATTGTCTTATTTTTTATGTAACTTATGAATACTAGAATATATTTTGATTCATATAAAATAATAAACATGACTTAGTGAATTAAAACTTACTGTTATTAAAGCTGTATACTATTTTTAACTATATTATTTAAAAAAAATATTATTAGTAGTAAAAACCTGTTTTAAATTAAAATATTTTCTGATCGTTTTAAGATTTTGAAGTGTCAATGATAACATTTCAAAACAGTATACTTCTTAGCCAAACAGTTTGTATAACTTCACAAAATAGTAGTTAGCATGATAGATAACATGGCGCCTGAAAAGAAACATATTAGACATAGAACAATTTTCGCATTCTAGTTAAAAAAAATGCTGGTGAAGTTGAGGTAATGATTTGTTACGCAGGAAAGGAGTTTGGAGAAAATGTACTGTTACGAATAAAGCATGAAAAAAATAGTTTCAAAGATGTCGGATTGGTAATTTTGATCTTTTCAGACAAGAACTTTCCGGACAACCGAAAAAAATTATAAGCAAAGAGCTTGAGCAGCTGTTAAGTGAAAACTCTACTCAGAATGTATAGGAACTCGCTTAACAACTCGAAGTTGCTAAGTAAGCAATTTTTTATCATTTACATCATCTGGTAAAAATTAAAAAGCTAAGCCGACAGATAATACATTAGTTCAGCTTAAAAAACAAAGCAAGAAAATTTGATACGGCTATGCCATCAATCATAAGATTCAAAAGGAAAGATTTTTTGTATAATATCGTAACTAGGAACAAAAAATGGGTTTTATACGACAATCCTACGCGCCGAAAATTATAAATTACGACCAGTGAACCATCGAATCCTAAACCGAATATTTATGCTAAAAATTTTTTACTGTGTATCAGGGAGACATTAAGGGTGTATTACGAGTTTCTCAAACCTTCTCAGATTATAAATTCATAGAGCTACCAACAACTCATCTATTTGAGTGAATTAGAGAGAAAAATACCATTCAGTGGTGAGTAACGAGGCAAGTTATTATGCAGCACGTCAGCAGTCGGTCGTACATCCCGAAAGAGACCAAAGACGTTAATTATTCATTGATCTGGGAAGTTCTCCTTCATACGACATATTAACGAGTTCTAGCTCCGTCAGATCATCAACTGTTCTAGTTGCCTCAGTATGACATAGCTTATTCCTATTTTAAAACAGTGGAAGGGGTCCGAAGATCCATTGACGATTTCAGTGACTCAAAGCCGTCACCTTTTTTGGACAAGGGATTCGTCAGTTACACGATAAATAGAGCAATGTTACAGAAAATAATGTAGGATATTTTGAAGATTGGAATTCATTCCATTTTTCGATAAATTAACAAATATTTTCTATAAAGAAACGCAACGAA
Source organism: Acanthacorydalis orientalis (assembly GCA_034766995.1). NCBI lineage: Eukaryota > Metazoa > Arthropoda > Insecta > Megaloptera > Corydalidae > Acanthacorydalis > Acanthacorydalis orientalis. The sequence goes on from CM068314.1 coordinate 57,763,137, forward strand.
CTAATTTGTGCTATTAATATTAAATTGCTTTTAATTTTTTTTTGTTCAAATATAATATCATAATTTATATATTTAGTATTATATTATATACCTTATAAGTTTCAAAACACACGCAAACATATATATATATATATATATATATATATATATATATATATATATATATATATATATATATAGATAGATAGATAGATAGATAGATATAGGTTGATACTTGTCAGTGGCCAAAAAACAATAACAAATACGACGTTTAAATAAATAGAACTTTTTTAAACATTTTTACTATATAATTACAATCTAAATTAATTTACTTACTTTAGCTATTGAATTTGTCAATTCAAGTTTTTCGATTCATCGAAAGTTACTTTGCTTCATTTACACTTACCATACTCGTGAACCTTTAGAACTTCCTGTACTGGCTCATCTGACAGCTTATATACTTAAGATCTACTGTTCTAAAATATTCCAAGCTTCTTGAAATACTAGCAACTTTGTAGAATGTTATAAACTTCACATAACTTTAACAGATTTTTCTATATTTTTTAATATTTTTTTATTCTTGCTACATTGCTAGCTAGCTTGATACATGCCATCTTTTGAGCATATACGAGTATGTTCCGAATGTGAAGTTTAATTAACGGCTATTTTCTCAAGTAAAATCATCGAGTGCAATAGATCGTATTACTGATACTTCCGCAGTTTTATAGATGTTTCATCACAAGCTATTTATATGTGTATGTATATATATATATATATATATATATTCTTTTTAGGATTTCCTTGAGTAGTCAACCAACCCTATGCTTGGAAAAAATTTCAAGGTCGACTGGTCTGATTCCTTCGAGCGATTCTCTTTTTTAAATTAGTATTCTATTTAACAATTCCTGTGAATTCTATAATGCCTAGTAACTTCTCTAAGCAGCGCTAGATACTGAAATGTTCTGTACTCTACACAATTGCTTTCATGGATGATTGAGAATAATTCAGTTTTTAAAAAATAAGGACGTTTTCGTTAAATACAATAAATAAATTTCTATTCTGTTTCTGTGTCTTAATTTTTTAGAAATTTATTATATATGACTTTGAATTTATAATATCTAAAATATTATATGCAGTAAAATTTTGCATTAAAGTTTTCAAATATGGAATAAAATATTTATATATATATATATATATATATATATATATATATATATATATTATTTAATTTTATTATTGTTATTAAAATTTAGACAAAGTTTTTATTACTTTTTAACTACATGAAACATTTCAGTTGTGTAGGTTACAGTTATAATTTAAATCAGTTTTTACCTATAATATTTCTAGCGGTTTATTATTTTAAAAATTCCAGTTAAATATATATACGAGGTCAGACAATTAAGTAATGCGACAAAATTCAAAAATCGAGTATATTTAAAAATTAAGGTACATCGCTGCGATCCCCTTCAAAGTAGTCCCCTCCCGCATCTATACACTTATTCCAGCGAGTTTTCCAGTTTTCGTAACAATTCTGGAACACTTCTTGTGGGACCTCTCCGAGTACCCTCGTCACAGATTCTTGGATATCTTCAACGGAGTCAAAATGTCGACCTTTGACGAATTTTTTCATATGGGGGAATAGGAAAAAGTCGCAGGGTGACATGTCCGGTGAATAGGGCGGTTGTGATAACGTTGCGATGCCTTTAGACGCCAAAAACTGAGAGACACTGAACGCACTGTGACAGGGAGCATTGTCGTGATGCAGAACCCAAGTCTTCGCGATCTCTGGACGCACTCTGAGCACCCTTTTTCGTAATTTTTCGAGCACATTACGGCAGAATACTTGATTTACGGTTTGTCCAGGTGGTACGAACTCTTTGTGAACCACCCCTTTGCTGTCGAAGAAGCAAATCAACATGGTTTTCACTTTGGACTTGCTCATTCTCGCCTTCTTTGGCCTTGGTGCTCCAGGGGACAGCCACTGTTGGCTTTGTCGTTTAGTTTCGGGGTCATATTGAAAGAACTAACTTTCATCACCAGTAATAACTCGATCGAGAAGAGTAGGATCACTTTCAACCTGCTCGAGACAATCTTGAGTAGGACTTTACAAATTTCTCTGTTCCATTTTCGTGACATGCACTACTCGCGCGTTGTTACAAAACACTAAACAGCTGGCGAAGAAATGATCGTACGAGGGTGGTCAAGGTCTCAATCGAGAGAGTAAGGATCTGCTAATACGGTGGCGGAGTTACAGGTTCGCAGTGTTACCACAGGCCGAGAAAAAAAATCGGTCGCATTACTTAATTGTCTGACCTCGTATATATATATATATATATATATATATGTAAATATTTTTTATTAATTTTGTTCATAATATATATATATACATAAATATATATATACATATATAAATACATATATAAATACATATATATATATATCAATATACGATATAAGCATACATATAAATAATTTTTCATGAATAGAACACCTTATAAGACTGCATCTTAAAAAAAATTCTGCTTGAATTATACAGGAAAAGGAGAACCAATAGTCTGCTTCAATTATCTAAATAAAAGTTTTGCCTCGGAACTACATCACAATAGAGAAAAAATATTATACACATCTTTATGCTCACTGAAATGTTAATAAGGGGACACACTCTGAAAAGAAATCCACTATATATCTGAAAACCAATTTTGTAGGAAATTGACGCTATAAAATAAGAAATAAAATGTATTTCGGAAAGCGTTTACGTTTAGGAAATATGGCCAAATAAAAAAATTATTCCTGCTATTATTCTGTACACACATATGATTTTTCATATATAAATTCGTACTTACGCATATATATATATATATATATATATATATATATATTTATATATATATATATATATATACGTATATATATTATTATTATTAAGAGAAAAAATTCTACAAATGATGTTATTCAATACGACACATTAAAAAGTTCGACTATACCTGAAACATCGAAACCGATTCCATCTTTACGCGCGACTTATCCGCATTGGTTATAATTTATTTCAATTCATTTCCGAAAAAAATGAACAAATCTATTTCAGATTTCAACATTCCAATTTTTATACGTCAATATTATTCAAGAGGTATCGTTTTTTCTTCTGTCATATTCCAATTAATCTCAACGAGGTGGGTATACATTTTTTATAGTTCTTCTATTTTCTCATCATCCTGCATTATACTTTTATGTGTTATTCTTTGATGTCATGAAAATTCGTTTAGGCGTCGAGTAATCCGTCTTTGTCAACACTACTCAAGCTCTAAGTAGACATTTCTTGTAGAATACGTTAAATTAAGAGAGATTTAGTGTAAAGCTGTATTTTGCTTTACTAAATTATTTATAATGTTTATAATGTACTAAAATAAGTTTCATTATATTCTCTTTATGTTATATTTAAAAAGTAGCATTTTAATTTTCAACATTGAAAATGTTTGCATTAAAAAAAGTTTTAAAGCTTGTAATACTAGACTTTAATTTTAAATTAAATTTATTTTAATATTTAGTATTCAATTAGGATTGATAATATTTATCAATTGAGACTACTAACATAATTTTATTAATTTGATTCCCTTAATATAATGTCAGTAT